>VYZS01036069.1:0-11757 GCA_013400695.1 Neodrepanis coruscans
GGCACTCCTTAAGGCATCAATATGAACAGGTGTATCTATCTGCATACATATACCTAAAATGAGAACAAAGAATTTAAGAACAAATGTAGGAGAAAAATTCTGAGTGTCTGAAAATTGTCATTAATGTTAATGGAGTTCTCTTTTGACATATCATTGGAGAATCTAGTTTGTGTAAACCATTAAGGCAAACTTTCTCTGTTGCTGCATTTGAGAAGACAATCAAATATTCAAGTAACAACTAGATTAATATGAGAAAGCTACAGAACTGGAACCTATCAGAATGTACATTTGTTTCCAAATTTACAGTTACAAAACAACATATAAGTAAAAGTTAAACTTTATTATTTTCATAAATTAATGAATTTGGAATTTAAACACTTTTTTCAACAAAAGCTGAAGTTCAGAAAAGAGCAGCAAGGAATAAATAAGTGGGTGTGTCATATGGTGATGTTCTCAAGGAGTAAGAGAACATAGAGAAAAAAAATCCCTCTGCTTTACATCCATATTCCATATTTGACATAGACGTGATATCAGGATACTATAAAGATAAGAAATATGCGATACTGTGGATCCTGAGCTTCGAACAGGTTCAGTTGGAATCCTGAAAGCATGCAAAGAAACTCTTCTTAGGATTAATTGGAGTTTGCCTTAAAAAAATCTGTTTTCATGTTCTTTATATATCTATCTACACTCTACCTAAACTTTCCTTTAAACAGTACAATATAGTTTTATTATAGAGTCTCAAAAATATATGTGATGGAAAAATATCTTTAAATGTATTTGGAATCATATTAAAAAGAACAAAATACAACAGAGAAAAATATTTTATTTGAAGTTCATATGGAATCCAATGGAGATACAAACAATTATATTACAATTCTCGATATGCCCTGGGACTGCATATTTTTGAGTATTTCTGCTTTAACTGAAGTATTTCAGAGTTGGAACATTCAAAGAACACAAAACATATTTAGGATTTTAATCCATAAAATTAAATAAATCCATAAATTCCATATGTATGAAACACATTTTCAATTAGTCATCAGTATTCCCTTCAAGATAGAAGGGATCTGATAGAAAAAGAAAGAGGATCCTGCATATCTTTCTTTTCCTGGATGCATCTTGAAATTTTGATTTCATGTTCTTTAACTGTCTAAAATAGCTCTTAATGGACAAACATCTAATTTCAGTCGCTTTAGCTGAGTGCCAATACCACTACTGTTAATTTAGAGAGATGAACACTCTAAACTTGCAATTCAGGTTCAAGGTTAATCATCTATTATATTAGACTGACTGCAAGGGGAACTTAGGCTAAATCAATTCCTAATTTAAATATCTTCTTTAAGTATTCAAAGTAAGGTTTCATAAATCTCAACAAAATGCTAACAATTTACAGGAATGAAGGGATACACACTGTCTTGTACTTAACATACCAATGATATGGCAGAAGCACAAATAAACTCTGAACTCTGGTCTTTTCCAGCTTGTATGAAAGATCTTTTGATACTGAAATACCTCTCTTTAATCTGAAGTTATTTGTCATTCACATCTTCACTTGTACTTTCTAATGATCTTAGGGAGTTTATTTTTTTATTAGCAAAACCTTTGCCACTCTCCTTCAAATCTTTAGTCAAGTACCAATAGCTTACATACATTAAAAACATATACAGTTATCCACCAAAGAAAAAAAATTATCGTTTTAACATATTACAACAAACAAATAAGTACTTGTTTGACAAAACTACCCCAAAACCTTGCTGAAAACTTGTCATGATATGACAAGAGGTTTATTTTTTCAAACCAGTTTCTTTTTCGCTATTGTATATTCAAATTATGCACTTGATATTAAATTGCATACAGTCTACAACACACAGCTCCATGAGCTTTAATGATCTGCCCTGCTTTGCCCAGACTGAAGTAAACATTATACATGTGGTACTCATTTCACATAAATTTCAGTTTCTGATCGGTGGTTACTGTCACTCGTTCAAGATAACAAACAGAAAATTATGGGATAGCAATGTATTGCAAAGTAGCCTGGAAGTTATCCACAGAGCATGTCTTTTATATCTCAAGTTGTAATCCAGCTCACAAGAATGCCTTTCATGTATGAAGAAAGAGGTTATTATCCTATCAGTATACAATCTGTTAATAACAAACATCAGGGGAGAGCTAATCATTTGCCCTGACAGCTTTGTGAACAGGCTTAGAAACTGTTCTGAATAGTAAAGAAAGAAAAAGATGTTATTTATGGCAGAAGACGGGAAAGAGAGCTTTTCTTCTGGAATTTAGGAAACTTCAGCCAGCCAAAACATAGCAAAAGATACAAAATATATTTGCAAGATTAATGAAAGACAGACCTTCTTATTTTCACCTCAGATTTAAAGGTGAAAGCCATGTTACTCAGTGACACATATTTCAAAGAACAATATTGAACAACTATCAATTTTACTTATGCATAGGCATAGAGAGATCTGACTTCTTATGAAAACCTGGTCATTTTATTGGTCTGACCTCTGATATAATTTTATTTCTGTATTGTTAACCTGACTAAATAATTTCATTCAGCCTATACTTGTGCATTATCTGGGTCTATCTGTTCTTCCTCAGGAAACAATATGAAATAGAAGAGGCTAATTCTTATTTTGTTCCACCTTAAGAAATAATTGCATAGACATAGAGATGTCTATGAACGATTCAGAAATTGAGATTTTTCTAGTTGCATGTATTTTGCACAGTGGTATATAAGGTGCAATATATGGAAGATTTGCAATAGATTCTTGTTAGCTATTACAAAAAAGTTCTGACAGAGTTCAGCAAAGTATATTGTGTGTTCCTTCACTCAGTCAAAGGAGGTTCTTCTTGTTTTAAGAGCTTATGCACATCGTAAACAATAGAGATGGAAACTTAGCCAGAAAATTTTTCCTTCCTCTCCCTCCTCATGCATGCTAGTTCTCAGAATAAAATTTCGTTTTTCTGCCAGTCTAATGCCTTTTCTCTAGGGTAAGCTGCTAGCACATGCATAGGGTAACAGATGAGCCTTGGAGATGCTGCCCATCAGTGCAGGACACGAGGCCACTGAGCTCTGACACCTGCGCAGAAAATATGTGTATCAAAGAAGACAACATGATAAAGACTTTAGCTAGTTCTGTAGGCATTTCAGACAATAGCATAAAAATCCCACTGTTGAATTTGACTTTCCTTAGTTGCCTGTTACATTCTTGTCCAGATCTCCCATAATATTTGGAATAAACCTTTGTTTTTGTACTAAGAATATGTACCCCCCCACCCGCACTTTTGCAAGTGGGAAGCAGTAACATCTGTAATGAACCAACAGTGAAAAGGAATCTAACAATTTTTTTTGCTATTATGTTGTTAAATACATGTATATTCCCTTGTTATTTGTATTTTAAACTCCCATGCCATATTTTCAAAGAAATAAAGCAGGAGATTTGAAGAAAAAATCCTCATATGCAACAGTTTAGTTTTCCATGTATGAAGGAAAAGTTGCTATTCTTAATAGAAAAGATAATTCAGCAATCCAATTAGAGTGTTACTGATGTAGTCATTACAAAGTGAAAAGTTTGACTATGAGATATTTTCATTAAAATTATTTGTTCACATCTCCTGGTGGTTTTGTTTTTTGGTTTTGGCCTTTTTTTCTTTTTTTAAATTAACTTGTCAGCTGATGAAAAGGTGCTGAACCTGCAGGCTGAAGTCCACTATATAAAAAAGAAAGGTAAAAGCAGAAAACCAGCACTTTCATTCATTAAGAGGAAACATCTGTTAGGATCCAACATTTCCTCTCTGGAGGTCTAACACAGGCAATCCATCCAGGGTAATTCACTGAAAAAACCCCACAAAAACTGTATCATAGTTGTTTTGGAAGAACATAGACTCCAGAAAACATAATGAAGTTAATTAGTATTGAGTTTGGAATTCTGACTCATCAGTCAAACAATGAACTTCCTCATTCTGTATTGTGTTAATATGTGTCACTCTACCCAGTTAAGAGCTGGAAATACTTGGTAAAGGCTGCATTATCTGTGAAGTTTCCATCTGATAGATGGGAGGAGGAGTGGAAAAAAAGATTTAATGTTTTTCTATCCCAATGGTATTTTTTGTCTTGTATCTTCAGGACTAACAGTTCATTAACATTAGATACAAGGACATATTATGGTTCAAATTTCTATCACATCTCCCACACAAGCCAAAGCAAAAGCCACATATGCATTGAAAAATTCACATTTTCACTACCAGCTGGTGTCTTAAAGATATAGTTAGGTCACTTTTCAAACATCACCTCCTAAGAGCACAAGACCAGGCAATTCCTAAATGTCAGAAGTCAAGCAGGTGAGGCAAAAGGACAGCTTGGCTGAGCAGATATCTTCTCTTGGAAAAAAGGCAAAAAAGAAAGGTGTATGCCCAGTAGAAGCAAGTTAAAAGTTCCGAGTGTGACATTTTCTCAACAAAGTCATCTGTAGAAGTTGGAAAATCCATTTGAAAAGCCACTGGACATAGGAACTTTGGATCAGAAAGATTAATATTTGTGGTATTTAATTCAGGAGGGATGCCTAGGACATCAAAAGCAGGAGAGTCATTCAGAGATGTGCCAGGCTTTTCCCATGTTCTGACTGCTCATGGTGTATTTATGTGTGTTCCAGAGAGACAAGCCAATCTTCACACCGCCATTGCAGGACAGATATGTGTCATTATCTGTGGTATAAAGTTGAGGAACCTAAAAGTAAAAAATAAAGATTTGCTCAAAGCTTCACGCTGACTCAAGCTGAAAGTTCGATTAAGAAACAATTCTCAACCATTACTATGCTTCATCACATTTTCTTGTTCATGGTCAGAGAAAAATCATTGTGGAAAGAAATATCCAAGATAGGTGTTTTCTCCAGATAGCTGTGGATATTAAGGAGAGGCAGGAAGCTATATGCACACATATGTTCAGACATACAGCCTCACACCCACACTATTAAACTGTTTTGGAATATACTTATAGTGTTTTGCTTTTTCTCTAATAGCATTCACCTGAGGAGATCCTGAAGATTTTTTAAATGTATCGAGTTCTGCTGAAAACAAACCAGCTTCCTAAATACTTTGCTAGTGGAGAAGATTGGAAGTTATATCAAAGTCAAAAGTATAAATGTCCTTGTGTTTAAAAATTGTACAATTTTGTTCCAGAGAGTCTCTACTAGATTTGGAAGGATGCACTGCATTTTCTTTCTCTCAACAGTCCATCACAAAGAAGATCTCTTTCAGCTTAATAGGGATGAAGAGATTGATGTGAAGAAAAGTAGTTTGAACCTGCTTCATAAGCCATCAGGAAATACTATCAACCAAGACATATTATGGGATTATTTTTAACCTCCCAGTAAATTCTTGAAGTCTTTTTCAGTGTGTCTCTTGTCCTGTGCTGAAGCCTATGCTGCCTATATGAGCTGAGGAAAACTTACCAATGATGTCTGTTGTCCACTTTGCAGACGTTCATGATTTTGTTTTCAACCAAGATGAAGATAGAGAATGAAATGCATATCATGTGGATGCCTGAGCTAGTTTCTATGACTTCCTAGAAAGTTATAGAAAGATTGGACGTAAAATGTTATCACGAAATAGCTGTAACAAATACTGTGATTCTGATGGATAATAGATAAAAAATGCTTACCATGGACCGAAATATTGTTCAACAGATAGTTTTGAAAAAGAAATAAAGATTTTTAGTTTACATTTTGGAATTGTTTCTTAAGAAATAAAGATAAATCACAATTATTTTAGTCAAAAGATTTT
Source organism: Neodrepanis coruscans (assembly GCA_013400695.1). Taxonomy (NCBI): domain Eukaryota; kingdom Metazoa; phylum Chordata; class Aves; order Passeriformes; family Philepittidae; genus Neodrepanis; species Neodrepanis coruscans. Next base: position 5,794 of record VYZS01036069.1, read on the forward strand.
TTTTCATCAATATCATCTACTGAGTTAGTTACATCTACTTGAAAGATGTTACTTCAGTGATGAGCTTTTATTTTTACAGTGTCAGCAGTAAACTAAATGTTTGATACCTCTACTTTTTTTGGATGAGGAGGTAGTAAACAGTATTTTTCTAAGTGTTTCTAAGTGTTCAGGCTTATGTTTAGGCAACATAAGCCTGATATGTTGCCTAAAATAGCTCTTTATCTTTCAAGAACTTTAGTTAGAGCTCATGGTGAGCCAGTCCTTTTTAAAAAAGAGGCTTTCTTTAAAGCTTGCTGGTTTGCTTTTATTTCAGTTTCAACATAACAAACAATATTTTTGAAATTCTGTCCATTGCGACTGTTATCTGTGGATGATTGTTAGACTGGCTTAACACTTTTGTACTAGAAACAAATGACCCAATCAATACCATAAAACAAGACTGGGTCACTGAAACATTTCCAAGAAGTCAAAACTGTTTTCCATTTAAAAATGAAAAATATGTGTTTTTATCTAACATTGTAATTATTAAAAATTATTGTGATGAAGACAGTTCTCATAAGACCCTGACCACAGTAAACTCAAAGAAGAAAACTAAATCAAACTAAATCAAATATGTCTGGACTGTAATATAACTTTTTTGAGATGCATATAGCTATGAAATAGTCAATGAGGTAGTAGGGCTACACTTTCTTTTCTATGTACGATTTTTTTATGTTATTGTCTCTAGGGGGTTTGTAAACCAGACTTAATTCAACATATTACAAATAAGTATGTGTTATCTTCTCCAATAGAGACAGTATCTTTGTTCGTATTTCTGTTTACATGTTTCCCTTATAATAAAATTAATAATTCAAACTGAAATGTATGTCTGGGTTTCAGGATTTTTTAGGTGCCTGGTTGTCATTGGGTTTGATTTCAGTGATCTTAGATTTAAGATGAACAGATAGATGTAACATATCTCACGGGAGATTTTTTTTATCACATTATGTTTCCAGTTCAGTTCCCAATTCAGATAACTGAGTCATGAGTACGTATCCAACAAAAAAAATAAACTTCCGGATATGTTAGAGGTCAGCAGAAAGTGCTAGGATACTTCATGCATGCCGTCTTGATATCTTTAAGATGTTATGATGTTATATCCCCTCAGAGATGTCTTAAGTGAGGGTTTCCCAAAGAGCTACAGGGTACATGGAATAGTTGCCTTTTTTCTTTAGTTTCTCTTAGCTGTATTTGGCTTAGCTTCAGAAGACCTTAGTTTTCCCTTTAGAAATCCCATGACCGTAAATGTTACATAGAAGGGTTTTGCTTTCTTTTTTTAAACTTAAAATTACTAGCTACAAATTCAAAACATCTTAAAATGAAATCACTTTTGGATTCCTGTATTTGTGGGAAGCGTTTGAAGTGTTTGTAGGATATAAGCAAACTAAAATATATTGGCTGTTAATGTAACATTAAAGTTAAGAAATATTTTTATTTATATTTCTGGTAATTATGCCTCATGTTGGTTAAAGTATTACTATAATTATTATTACTATTACTATTATTATTACTATTATTAAAAATAAGGCATTATTCTATCTCAAAAAAGTTTAGCATAATTCTGTAACAGATTCTGCAGATGAGAAAGTGAAGACAAATCTTAATTTTTACCAAGCCCCCTGAACCCCTTTAAAACAGAATTTAAAAACTTCACATATTTTGTGACTTTGCAGAATCACAGAATATGCCAAATTGGAAGGGATCCACAACTCCTAGTGCTGCACAGGACCATCCCCAAGAGTCACACAATGTGTCCAATAGTATTGTACAAATATTTCTTGAATTCTGTCAGGCTTGGTGGTATTGCCACTTCTCTGGGAAGCCTCTTCCAGCACCCAACCCACCTCTGCATGAAGAATCTTTCTCTAATGTCCAACCTAAACCTTCTCTGACACAACTTCAGACCATTCCCTTGTGTCCTGTCGCTGGTAACCACAGAGAAGAGATCAATGTCTGCCCCACGCTCATGAGGAAGTTGTAGTTTGCAGGACCAAGTGACCTCAGCAGCTCATCATACAGCTTCCCCTCAAGGCCCTTCACTACCTTTGTTGCACTCCTTTGACACTCTCTAATATATTAATATCTTCCTTATACTGTGGTGCCCAAAACTGCCCACAACATTCAGGGTGAGGCCACACCAGTGCAGAGCAGAGCAGGACAGTTCCCTCCCTCGACCAGCTGGCAATACTTTGCCTAATGCCCCTCAGGACATGTTTGGCCCTCCTGGCTGCCAGGACACTGCTGATTTATATTCAACTTGCTGTCAACCGTTGCCCCATCCCAGGTGAAGAATCCAGGACTTTCCCTTATTGAACTTCCTATGATTGGTAGTTGCTCTGTCATCTAATTCGCCAAGGTCTCTCCGAAGAGCCTCCCTGACTGAGGGAGTCAACAGCTCCTCTGAGTTTTGCATCATCTTCAGACCTGCTTAGCATCCTTTCCAGTCCTGTGTCCAAGTCATTTATGAAGATGTTGAAGAGCATATGGCCCAAGATGGAGCCCTGCAGAACCCCATTAGTGACANGAGCAGAGCAGGACAGTTCCCTCCCTCGACCAGCTGGCAATACTTTGCCTAATGCCCCTCAGGACATGTTTGGCCCTCCTGGCTGCCAGGACACTGCTGATTTATAATCAACTTGCTGTCAACCGTTGCCCCATCCCAGGTGAAGAATCCAGGACTTTCCCTTATTGAACTTCCTATGATTGGTAGTTGCTCTGTCATCTAATTCGCCAAGGTCTCTCCGAAGAGCCTCCCTGACTGAGGGAGTCAACAGCTCCTCTGAGTTTTGCATCATCTTCAGACCTGCTTAGCATCCTTTCCAGTCCTGTGTCCAAGTCATTTATGAAGATGTTGAAGAGCATATGGCCCAAGATGGAGCCCTGCAGAACCCCATTAGTGACAAGTCACAGTTTGATGTCATCCCATTCACTATTGCCCTCTGTTTCTGACCCGTGAGCCAGTTGTTCACCCACAACATTATGTGTTTTTCTATCTGTGTGCTGGACATTTTGTCCAGAAGGACCCTGTTAGAGATAGTGATGAAAGCTTTACTGGTATCCCAAAAGATTACATTAACTGGCTTCCCTTGATCTCCTATGTGTCTTGCGTCTTCATAAAAGTAAATCAAGTTTGATAAGTAGGACTCCCATGACGAAGTCACACTGACTGTATACTAACACAAGTTGGTGGATTGACAGTGTTGACAAAGACAGTCATAGTATAGCCCTCAGCCTCACACACAGCCTTGACAGCGTGCTCCATCAGGGACATTTCTATGGCAGAACAGAGGCTCTTCCTTTGATTCTAAGATCTTACAACTAATGTATCAGTTAAATAATATCAGAACAATTAAACCTTTCATATATTTTTATCATTGTCTCTAGGAACAGCAACATTTTCTTTCAGGCACTATACAATAAAAATATACAATACGCAATACCTGCCTAAAATATCTGATATATTTAATAGCCGCATATGTCCAATGTAGATGTGTGTTTATGCTTTTTTTTTTTTCTTTTCTTTTGAGCAATATTATTTGCCTTCACATTTAATAAAACTTCTAAGGATAGAAAAAAGTGACATTTAATTTTCTTGGCTTTGGCTACCACATTGTTGTGTCTACATATGCATGCACTCATCTAGAGCTGCTCACACCCACATTTCCACCCACCCATGTATATGCAAAGCTAATCACAGTGTTTTTAAAATAAAATAATTCCTTATTGCCTAACCACAATGGCAACCCTTCCAGCTCATTTGATTCACCATGAATAAAATACATGAAATACTCCACTAGGGAATATTTTAGTTAAAATTAACATTATTTAAACCCGCTGTATTCAAGCTTTTGAGCTATGTTGTCTTCATTGTGATTCTGAGACAATGTTAACAGAATGTGAGTTCACAGAGTTCATAAGTCAAGATCATGAAGCACTGCAGACCAAATGTGCTAATCTGCTCTGGAATGTTGCCTCATCCCATCTGAAAAGTCTGTATTTGTTTTGAAGACATAACAAAGAGAATTTCTACTTTCAGACTCACTGGAGGTATTTTAAATACTCATCATGCTAGGGATCTCATTTATCATCAGTACATTTAGATGCCAATTTTATAAATGTTCATTTCTATATATCACCTAGACACTAGACATTTTCATCTCTCATCTCTTCACTCAGAGATTCAAAGAAATCAAACAACCAGAGGTTGTTGGGTTTTTTTCTATTTATTTTATTTTTTATTTCCTTCCTGCAGGGCTAGCTCTTTTGCTATAAAACTGGAAATCATAGTATATGAGCTAAAGCTAAATCCCATGGTTGGAGTGCTTTTAAGACTTGGACCAAGTTAAGATGTATATTTTCTTATTTATAAAAGAGGCAAAGAATGACAGGCAAAGAAAACATAAGATAAAGAGAGGATAAAGCAAAACTGCACTTCTGTAATTATAATATAACTAGGTAGTTGCAAACTGAGAGGTTGCAGAGGATTTTCTTCTTGGGACAACAAAAAAACGACCAATATGATCCAAGTGAAGCCTTTATTGAGAGCATCAGACATATTTTTATACTATTTCTAACTTGTTCACACGCTTCTAATTCTANGGTGTTGCAAACTCAAGGAATCTAAAGTAACAAAATGCAGTTTTAATTCCACCTTCTTAGGCACATACATTCTGAACAGTTTGGGATTTTGTGATCCCATACTGCCCCAGTCACTACTGAGGGTGAATGAAGTACTATGATGAGCAATTTTTTTTCTCTATATTAAGATTCCTACCAATAAAACTGAATTACTGCAGTACTCCAGTGGGGTTGCACCAGAACGGAGCAGAGGGGAAAAATGGAGGTTACTGGTCATGCTTTATTTGGTGCAGGCCAGGATATGACACAGTTGTCTTTCTATGCTGCAAATTCATTTTGCTTGATCATGTCCAGCAACACCCCCAAGTTCTTCTCCTTAGGGCTGCTCATCATTTTACTCATCACCCACCCTGTTTTTGCCTTGTGATTGCCTTGACCCAGGTGTTGGACCTTGCACTTGGCCTTTTTGAACTTCTTGTGGTTCACACATGTCACCCTCTGAAGCCTGTCAGAGTCCCTGTGAATGGCATCCCTTCCCCCCATCATGTCAACTGCACCAGACAATGTGATGCCATCAGCAATCTTGATCCTCCTCTCCATGTCACTGACAGAAAATGTTAGAGAGTGCCTGTCCCAATACCAACCCCTGAGGAATGGCCCCATCACTGCTCTCCACCTGGACATCAAAACACTCATCACAACTCTTTGACTACAACCATACAGCCAATTCCTGTTACACTGAGCAGTCTATGTCAAATTCATGCTCCTCCATTCTAGAAAGAATGATATCATGCAGAACAGTGTCAAATCTTTTACACAAGTTCAGGTAGATGACATCAGTCCCTTATCTACCAGCGCTGTAGATGTTGTAGAAGACCATCAAATTCTTCAGGTCTTATATGCCATACTGGCTGTCACCAGTCATCTTATTTACCATGTGCATTTGCAAAGTTCCCAGAAGAATCTGCTCCATGACCTTACCAGGCCCCAAGGTGAGACTGACCATCCTGTAGTTCCCTGGATCTTCCTTTTACTGTCTTTTAAAAAATGGAGGTTATATTTCCCCTTTTCCAGTCACTGGGAACTTTGCCAGTCTGGCAAGACATTTCTAGTATGATGGGTTGTGTCTTGGTAACTTAATGTCTTTATTCTCTCAGGATCTTCAGTTGCATTTCATCAGGTCCCAGAGACTTATGCACATTCATGTTGCTTAGAAAGTGTTGAACTGGATCTTCTCCCTTGTTATGCAATCCTTCATATTCACAGTCACAGCCACTGGATTCTGCATTTTGGTTTTGTTTTTTTTTTTTTAGTCCTATGGGGTATGGAAAAGGAACTATTAAAATA
>VYZS01036069.1:32331-59107 GCA_013400695.1 Neodrepanis coruscans
TCCAAAAAAAAACCACCAACAAAACCCCACCCAAAACAGTCCATGTACATTTAACTGATGATTTAAATGAATAACTAGTAAAGTATTTTTTATTTAGTGTAATAGCCACACCTGAAATTGAATTAATATTTTGAAAGAAGTTAAAAGTATGCATTTTTTCACATTCTTAAAAAAAATAAAAAAAAACCCCTCTTGTATTCTTAGGGCATTTAAAATAAATCAGAGCAAGGAGAATCATGTCCTGAATTTAGACTGTGACTTCATATTCTGTAAATCTACTAAATAAGCCAACAGTGCATATTTGATCCAGATCAGACAATTATATTCTTGTCAAAATAGCTAGAATAAATGTTATGGCCTTTTAATATTGGCATGACAGCTATAGAAGGACAGATGATGCATAACTTGGCATGAAGCCTGCTCATTCAAAATTAATGCATCCAAATTTTTCATAAATTTCAAACCAAAAGAGCAAATTATAACTGGACAGAACATTTCTGAATCAAGATTCTAAATACTCACAAACCAGATTTACTGCCCTGATGATGAGCGCATGAAAGCAGCAACAAAACCTCATGTCTTTAGTGGTGAAACCCATTTCCACTATCAGAAAGATACTCTATTAGCTCCAGTCACTTTTACCTTGCCTTCCTTTAGAATTTTCTGTTTCAAGAAAAGTAAATCTCAGAGTGCCCACACTCTGGGAGGTAGAGGAGGGTAAAAAATAATTAGATAATCCTATTTGTTTAATTCTTTTGTTAGAACAAATTAAATACAATTTTGGTTTTATTCATTTTAAACACAGCTGTTTGAAATCATGCAATATTATATTAATTAGAATAGAACTTCCCCAGACCTACTGTTATTGCAACAATTCATTAAAAATCCAGGTGTAAAATACAAGGGCTTTGATTGCTCAGAGGATTGGTAAGAGCATATGGAGAGTTTCACCTCTAAATTGGTGTGAATCCAATGTAGGCTAATAGTCAGCAACTCTTGAGTTGTTACTTCCTAATGACTATTCTGTAACTCAGAAGGCATGCCTAGGTGGTTGCACCTTCATTCACAAGTGTATAACTCACAAAATTTCTGGACATTCCTTTGATATTTCCAGATAATGGGATGACCAGTAAAACAAAAATATAGACTGATTTCTTTTCAGTGATCCTGTTTTGAAACATATTGGGAGACTTGTAGAGATGATGGTCTAAACTTGTTCTTTTAGTATCAGAGTATGAAATGGATTTGTTCTCCAACACTTTTATTTTATCACCTTCAGCAATGTTTTCAGTAATAAACTGTATTACATCTCACCATTATTCCACTTTAAGGCAGTAAAAAAATATTTTAAGACACAAGACCTTACATAAAGAAAGGCCCAGTTTCTGTTTGTCATCCAGAATTTTATATTTTCTTTTTTTTTTTTTAGTAAGGATAATTTCTTTTATTGAAAGGAGTAGAATAAGTCATGGTAGTGAATTACCTCATTTTCTGATGGCCTGGGAAGTCTGGTCTTCAGTTCATATAAGCGGAGGTTGATGAAGCCATGATACATAAGTGGAAGAAGTCTGGGGGAAATACATAGATAAATGCTGAACAACATGCAAGACCAATCCTAAACTCATTTTGTTTTATGAAAAAAGTTTTTTTTACATCTAATCTGCAAGTTGCCCTTTTAATTTTTCTAAGTTACCAGGCAAATGCTTTGCTTAAAAGTTCTGCTGCCATCTGATTGGGACTGGGCTGTTCTTGCTGCTTTGATGTAACATAAGTTTCTGTGTAGCAGGTGGTCTTTCCTGCTGTTTATAGCGCAGCCTAGGGAGGTCTGTCAGATGTAACAGCTCTTCTTTATCTTCACAGAATTTGAGTAAGCCACAATGGAACAGATGGAAAAATGCTCACACACCACCATAGCCACATCTCCTAGTAGCAGCGCCTAAAAATCCATAAACAAACCTGACTCCTCAAAAAAGAAAAAAAAAATCTGATGAGTGTGTTTCTGAACTGCTGGAGGATATTCACTTTCTTGATACACAAACATAAACTTAGGCATTAGGAAAAGGGAACAAATCTAAGAAACAAATTACCACATCTGTTCTGTACATATTATTTTACTATTACATTCCATATTTTTGCAGAAAAACATTGAGAAATTAAAAATTGTTCCCTAATCTCCTGTGCTAATTCCTAATTCATCCTCTCCTCTCCTCTCCTCTCCTCTCCTCTTCTCTTNAAGGCAGGGAGAGATAACTCACCAGTTACTGTCACAGATAAAACAGGCTTGACTTGGGAAAACTAGTTTATTAACAATCAAATAAGACCAGGATAATGAGAATTAAAAACTGAATCTTAAAATACCTTCCTCGCACCCCTCCCTTCTTCCCAGGCTCAATCTCACTCCTGATTTTCTCTACCTGTTCCCCTACCAGGAACACAGATGGATGAGGAATGGGGTTTGTGGTCACTTCATCACACATAATTTCTGCCACTCCTTCCTCTTGTCCTCCTGCTCCAGTGGGAGACACTTCCATGAGGTGCAGTCCTTCAGGAACAGGCTACTCCAACCTGGATCCCCCATGGGGTCACAAGTCCTGCCAGCAAACCTGCTCCAACACAGGTTTCATACAGGGTGACATCTCTTTTGGGCATCCACCTGCTTTGATGTGGGGCTCCTCCTTGAGCTGTAAGTGAATCTCTTCTCCCCCTTGGATCTCCATAGGCTGCAGGGGAACAGCTTGCCTCACCATGGTCTTCACCACAGACTATAGAAGAATATCTGCTCTGGCACCTGGGGCATCTTCATCTTCACTGACCTTACTGTCAGCAAAGTTGTTCCTCTCACATATTCTCATTCCTGTCACCCACTGCAATTGCTCCTGTGCATTTCCGCCCCCCTCTTCATAACTGTGTTATTCCAGGGGCACTTCCACTGTCATTGATGGGCTCGGCCTTGACCAGAGGTGAGTCTATCTTGCAGCTGACCAACGTTGCCTCTGTCAGACATGGGGAAAGCTTCTGACAGCTTCTAACAGAAGACACTCCTGTAGCTCCCCGGCTACCAAAAATCTGTCAAAAAAACCCAATACAGATGCATATATACACTTAACAATCAATGTTTCTTCCAAATTGATTTCTTACCATTTGTTCTTTTTAACACCCATTTTCTTATAAAACAAAAATGAAAGCTCTTAGAAAACTACACATGTCCATTTATCAATAATAAAAAATGAATCAGCTAAAACTCACAAGAATACTAGCTCATTCCTTCTGTCTATGTTTCTTAAACATATGTCTATAGACAGGAAAGATGGTTCAGGTCTACAGGAATTTGACTCAGTCAGAAGTCAACCTCTTTTTATTCTAATTTTATTAGTGAAAGGGGGAAAAGACAATTTCTTTTCTCAGAGCAGAGACACAAATAAACAGTGTGCATTATGAAATGCTCAGATAGTCTGAGACTGAGTCACACATAAATATATTTGCATGATAATATTTGAGTGAGAGTTACATTCACCTTTGTGTTTATATATGCCTATGTAATAATGAACATTGTTCTGCCTATCTGCTTCACTCAAAAAAGCCACATGTTTTTGGAGCTGATCAGACTACTTGTAAAAGCATAGGTCAGAGTTAAATTAATAAGGCAGGCTTATTTATCTACAATACTTCATTAGTCCAATTATGCGTGATGTGTTTTACTGTACTGAATGGAGACTATATTGCATATCATGAAGCTCCAATATGTAGGGGAGAGTTCTTCAATTATTAACTGATTCTTGTATCCACTTCTTTCTAACAATTCTTTAAAAAGCAAAGACTTTATGTATTTTATTTATTTGGTTACCAGGACTATCTTTCATTATATGAGGATATAGAACTAACACAATTATTTCCTGTTAAGGCACTATACACCAGCACAGTATGAATAATAACATTACAGAGAGAGAAATTTAGCTTCTTATGCAAAGGCAGAACAGCAATTAATTCTGTTTATCATGTGTTCAGGAAACCTTTAATCAGATATAGAGATTCTAGAACTGAAGTTTTTTTATTTTATGGTACCACCAGAAAACAAAATCCTTTGTCAACTACTTGCAATGCAAAGTCCTTACTGGATAGTAAACTCTTCCCTGTAGACATTTTCTCCCTCACTGAACTGTTTCCATTAATTAAAAGTAGCACAGAAAAGCTCTGTGTTGCCTGAGTAAAGATAAAAAAACAACAAACAAAAAGAGTGAGTGTGAAAGAGATGGGAAAAAAGAAAGTGTCGTAACAATGTCCACTTCTTTGGAAAGTTACTTACATTTCCTTTTTATCCTGTTTACTTCTGCCAAGAAAGGAAATGAATAAAGGGGTGCCCCATCAAGTATCCTGTGTGTCAGAGCATACTGTAAAGTTCAGAGCTAATGCCAGTGAAAACACATGCTTTAAAGAAAAGCAGAATTGGTCAGCAATTTTGCACTAGCAATTACAGCTCTTCATTTCCAAACAAAAAAACACAGCTGCCAAGTCCTGATACAGCTTTATATTTAAAGTGATCTTCAATGCAACTTTTTCTAATAAATTTAAGACTAACACTTGAAGCTTCAGCAGGTAAATAGTAAAAACTTTCAAAGACAGTTAAGATTTTAATTTAAGATCACCAGTCTGTGCTATCTTGCCTTGCAATAATTGTGTTTCTTCCCCTGCGGAGCCCAGTGTATGCAAATATGCCCCACGAATGTCCAATGTATCTGCAGACTGTTGTTTTAAGAGGTAATGTTTAACAATTAGAAGAAAAGCCCGCTAATGTGGTGTTTGGTCACTGTGAAAGTCTGGTGATTTTGCCCTAATTCAGGAAAATTTTAAGCATATTTTTAGTTTTTAACTTAAGCCCTGCTGATTTCTGGGATTTATATATTCATACTTAGATTGCTGTCTTGAACAAGGGTCCTTCCTTATAACAATCCCTCTATTATAGTATTTCCGTCTTTATAGTGGTTATGTTTATTTTTATTTTCTCAACACATTCTGAAATATAATTACATTTTTGAGATTGTTTGACATCTTGGGACAAATTTTTAAATACAATCTTAATATAGAAATCAAAAGATAAATGATAATTTTACAGAGAAAATAACTTGATTAGTCTCTGTTAATGTTGCTAAATAAATAAGCATAAACATTGCACTGGGCAGGGACATATTCTGTCAGAAATTCTCAAAAGTAAAACCACATACTTGAATATGACCTGTTCTGCTACACTGAAAATTATACTTTTTGTAGAGCATTTAGCTAAATATCTACCTCTATGCACTAAAAATCAACATTTTTACCTTGTGACGTTTTTAGATATCTTGCAGAGCCAAAACAGATTGGATGCTGAAAGACTTTCTGAGCAAGACATGGTATTACAAAAGAGAACAAACAGACATATTTAGATCTTATGCATCCTATTCTGTTGTATATAAATTCTTAAACATATTCCACCTCTGAACCTTGTTTTGAAAATCTGTCTAAAAAAAAAAAAAAGACAATTAGAATAGCAGCTGCAGCTGAAGTAAACAGTCATTAGGGATGTAATGCCACTCTGTGCATCCAACTTGAAAATACTGTTGTGCCTGCACTTCAGCATTTCAGTGTGATGTCTAGTAACTTTTGTTCCCAGTTTCAGGGCTTCTAAAATATTGCTGAAAGCTGAATTCTTCCCTTTGTTTGAACTGCTAATTAGTTATGTGTATATGGGATTTATGAAGTACTGGGTATTTAAATCATATCTCCGATTAGGTCTGCCTGGAAGTGCTCTACATTACAAGATAGATTAAAAAAAAAAGCAGCATCTTAACAAAAGCAAGGCTTGTGAATTATATCCATATAGATCTTATGGATAAAATTAACCTCTAAATCTTTTACTCAACAATTGTTAATTTCCCCGGTCTTCTTGTTTTAATTGTATTTTCCTTGATTAAATCCTTTATTCAGCCTTGAATAGAGTTATAGTTCTGGCCAAGAAATAATGAAAACAACACGCAGTGTCAGGGCTCCCCATCTCCCTGGCTGTTTTACTGACAGAGAAAGATATGTATGAATCTTGCATAGCTTCTGTCACGTGATATCAAAGTTCACTGTCTAAACAAGGGAGAAAAATTATCTGCTTAACAATGAAGCTTATATTTTCATCTTCCTTAGATTTTGCAGACATTGTCTTCTTAGGAATCCAGTCTGTCAGGAAAAACAAAGTCTATGCAAAGAAGTTTTTCTTGGCTCTGTGTTATGTTACGGTACTTTTATTAGATGGTGACACTCGTAAGACAGCACCTGCTGTGAGGATTTGGGCTGTTAGCCAGAAAAGAAATAAAAAATAAATGTGTGGTTTAAATCTGAGTGGCAATGGGCTGGTATTACTGTAACAAATACCCACGTGCCTGAACAGTTGGAAAGTTAGTGAATCACAGTTGTAAGCATAGGGGATAAATATATGTATAAGTGGCACTGTTATCACCATAACTTTCAGAGCAACAAAGACATAAAATGTCTCTTCTACATCTGTTCTTCTTTCCTCTGCAGATATATCTGTTGAATGACATTTTCTACCCAATATGCCTGAATAGATTCAACTTTTTCTTTTCTTCATCTGTGGATGTGTTAGCAAATTCTGGACTATTCTACTGCCGAAGCAACAGAATCTATAATGAAAAAAAGAAATCAAATTTGTTTTTTTTCTTATATTTCTGTAAATCTGGAATAGCTCTAGATTTAATGCTATTTGGATTTAATGTGGCTGGAGGCAGAATTATGTCTAGAAATATTTGTGAGTTTCCAGTGCCACTCAAATTGTTCTCCATGGGTAAAAATTAATTCCTCAAAGCCAAAGGAGATAGTGAATCCAAAGCAAATGTACTCTTCAGACATGATACAAAAGATCATTTCTCATTTTGGAGTTCTGTATTTGATATACTGAAGTGAGATCTGGATAGATGACCAAATCTAAAAAAAGAAGTAATAAAATAAATAAGCTCAAGAAAAGAAGCATTTTTTTTCCTACAAATTTGGATGTAGGATTCTCTTTCTGAACTTCTAGTGTGTTGATATCTCCCTGAACTCCTGAAAAACATGGTAGATGTCATGCAATTCCTTCTCATTGATCACATGCAGGTTGTTTTCGAAGGAACATAAGACTGATCTGGTCCCTCATGCAGACAGAACTTCTGCTTTAGAAACTAATGCCTAGCAATGAGACTGTCATTGAAAAAGTCAGTAAGTAATGTTCTGTCACCATCTGATTTTCATCATTTTCTCAAAAGAGCAATATTTTGACCTTCGAGACATCTGTCTGTTCATGGGTGTTGGTTTAATGGGATTAGGCTAGATGAGCATAATTTGTGAGGAAAATGCAAGTAATTCCTCAAACTGCTACAGATAGGGAGGAGCATGGGTCATGATTAGCCCTGGGAAGAAAGACTTTGGTATGTTTGTGGACAAAAAACTTAGCATGACTCAGTAATGCACACTTACAACCCAGAGAGCAACCCCATCCAGGGCTGAATCAAAAGCAGTGGCCAGCAGGTTGAGGAAGGTGATTCTGGAACTCTTGTGACACCCCAAATGAAGTACTGCAACCAGATCTGGGCCTCCAACACAAGGGAAGACAGGCTGGGAGAGTGTAAGAGGTTAACCTTGGCTGGTGCCCACAGTTGCTCTATCCCTCCTCTCCTGCTCCCAGCCAGGCAGAAGGAGAAGAATGGAACAGTAAACAACTTGTGGATTGGGATAAGGAAGTTTACTAGAAGCAAAAGCAAAGCTTGCATGTGCAAAAGTGAAGCAGAAATATAATTTCTACTTCCCATCAGCACCGATGACCAGCCACTATCCTGGGAAGCAGGGCTTCAACACATGTAGTAGTTTCTCAGTGGGCCAATACTGGAAACAATGGATGTCCCCCACTTCCTGCTCCTCCTTAGCTGATGTCATATGGTATAGAATATCCCTTTGATCAGTTTGAGTCAGCTGGCCTACTTGTGTCACCTTCCAGAATCTTGCCCTTGGTTAGGGAAGGAACATTACAGTAGTCAAAACAGTAGTATGTTATCAATACCCTTCTAGCCACCAATGCAAAGCATAGCACTGTGAGGGCTGCTATGAGGAAATGGGCTTCATCTCAGACAGACCCAATACAAAGAGTTGGGCTGTTCAGTCTGGAGAAGAGAAGGTTTCAGGGAGAGCTTATAGATTTTCCAGTACACCAAAAGGGCTAACAAGACTAGAGAGGGACTTTTTACAAGGGTATGTAGTGATAGGACAAGGGGAAATGGCCTTAAGCTGAAAGAAGGTATATTTAGATTAAATATTAGGAAGAAATTCTTTACTGTGAATATGGGGAAACCCTGGAACAGGTTACCCGAAGAGGTTGTGGACTGTCCATTCCTGGAGGTGTTCAAGACTAGGCTGGATGGGGGTCTGAGTAACCTGGTCTAGTGGAAGGTGTCCCTGCCCATGGCAGGGGTGTTGGCATCAGAAGATCTTTCAGGTCCCTTCCAACCCTAGGCATACTATGATTTTATGACTCTATATCTCTGAAAATATTCAAGAAAATTCCTACAATGGGAAAACTCCAGACAAATTGTAACTCATAGAGAGGTTCTTGGCTATGTTCAGAAGGAATGGTTAAACGTTCGCTCATAAGAAATGATGTAAGGCTGGAGGTCGAGCAAAGGCTTAAACTTTTGTAATGCTGATTAAAAAAATCTCATGCAACTTGACATGTCTAAATTTCAGCCAGCTGTGTGACCAGTGGAAAAGTCTGTTTTCCTGGAACTCTGTTCCAAACTGTGGCTGATGAGGCAATGGACATGCAAGAAATGCTAATGAAGGGTGTTCTGACATTCTCTCTTTTGAGTCCTGCTGGTGGGAAGGTGTCGTAGGGTTAGAAACCCGAAAGTAAAAACGGCCGTTTCTCCCCCCGCACCCGCTTGGCCCCGTGAAGCAGCAGGAGCTGCGCTGAGGCAGGCTGTGCAGCCATGCTACCGCCGCCCGTGCCGCTGTCCTGGGCGCCCCGGCTGAGTCCTGGGGCTTGGGGGTCCCGAGCCGGCACGGTGGTCCGAGCCATGATCGGCCGGTGCGGGCCCAGCGGATCGCCGCCTCCGCCGCCCCTCCGTCTCCCAGGCGCGGTCCGCTCGGGGAATTCAGCCCGGCAAGTTGTGGTCGGCCAGCACGAGTTCGGTGAGTCTCCCACCTCTGCCCCACCCTCCGTCTTTGGGCGTCCATTCGCCGGGGAGCGCGTGTCGTGGGAGCGGCGGTGGGAGCGGCGGCAGGGGCCGTGCGGGGCGGCGCGGAGGGGAGCTGCCATGCGCGCCGGTTCTTGAGGCTCGTCCCCGGGCTGGCGCTCATGCAGGGGCATTTCCTCCGCCTTTCCCTGCAGGCCAGGAGGAGCGAGGCCGGGCCGGGCCCTGCACGGGGCTGGTACCAGACCCGGAAGCGGCCACGCCACTTGGCACGGCCGGCGGGAGCGGCACCGGCAGCGGCACCGGAACATGACGATTCTGGCTGGATGCTGCCATGTTGTTGAGCATGCGAACCGACCACATGGCCATTGCGGGCCGGCAGCGGGGCAGCACCAGCAGCAGCGCCAGCCCAGCAGCCGCGCTGGGGCTACAGCGGCCGCGAAGCGGCAGCGATGGTTCATCCCGCTGCGCTAGCACTGCCGCTCAGCCCTACGGGCGGCGGTGCCAGCGCGTCGGTGGTGGCCACATGGAAGCCAGATGGCGGTCGCCATGAGCCGGAAGCACCCTCCCGGCACATGCATCACTTCCAGGCGGTGGCAGTTTCTCCCATGAGCAGCTGTGTGCCAGGGCAGGCCCCAGGGCGCTGACCGATCATATAGGAGGGCCAGCCCTAGGGCCCACCCACACATGGGCGGGACCAGAATTCCCCGATAAAACGGCCNCATGTGTTTCCTTCTAATTACCCCAGAGTCTCTCGGGGGGGGGCGCAGAGAGAGACAAGCACTATCTCCAGAGCGTCCTCGTCCCAAAAACGGGCCCTGGGAGACTTATTTTGTTTGTCTGTTTGCACTTTAATTGTCGGGTTTTTGTGTGTATGCGAATTAACTGTGATATTTGTGTGTTTTCTTCATTTTGGGGTGTGTTTGTGACTTCTCTCAGAGTCTCTGGTCCAAAATCGCTGAATTTGTGGTAAAACCACCACAGAAGGTGTAATAATTTTAGATCAAAAGAGAGTGTTCTGTAACTTAAAACTGGACTTGATCTATTTTGCTGGTAACCTTTCTTTCTAGACAACCATGCATCTGTCTCTCCTCATAAAGTTCTTTGTGTATTGTTTTGCTTCTGCTGTTCCATTTTCTTGTTACATATTTTGAAAATAGCTGGCAGTACTATTCTCCATATATTTGACATACTATTTAAACAGCCTGGCATTAGTCCAAAAAGATTTATTTTGAAACTGAATCCAATACAGAGGGATCATAAGTTCTAAAACCTTTTCCTAAAAATGAAAGGTTGTATGTCCTTGATTCAGTACTGTTGATTCAGCTAGTGAAGGCAGTCAACTAAGATGGCTTTTATGTTTGTGAGCTCTCATCTGCATAATATAGTGGATATTAATATTGTTTCATTACTAGGTTTTGGGGGGGGGGGGGGGTGTTATTGGTTGGTTTTTTTGGTTGGTTGGTTGGTTGGTTCCCCTCCCCCTTCCCCAGGTGAGTTTTCCTTACTGTTATTATTTAACATTGATATTTTGAATAGGCTTGTAAAAAAATTCAACAGATGTTGCATGACTAATTTAAAAACTTAAAATACTGAAAGTTCTGCTGAGCCAACTTGTGATATTGCCTTTATTTTTGAAGGAGTCCTCTTTGAATCAGTCCCCTTGTTAACAACTGCACTTTGCTTCTATTGCTCAGTATCACTTGCTGTATTTTTCCTGTTAACCACAGGGGGATTGCAACTAGATGATATTTAAACATCTCTTCCAACTCAAAGCAGCCTGTGATTCTAAGAATAATTCCATTTTCCTTTTACCTAAATTTCATTCCTAGGCTGTAATGTTCTTTTTAACTCCTTTTTCTGAGAGGTATTTACACTGTCACAGGTCACAACCTGGACCTTCAGTCACCATTTTTATCTCTTTCAGATGAGAAGCAACATGTTCACTAATATGGCAAAAGAGACTATGTCACTAAGTACCTCACAAGCATGTGGTTCTTTAAAAGACAATCCACTCACAGTAAACAAATTTTTTCTATTTGACACGTTCCCAGTCTTTATGCCATTTATTGCTGCAGATTGTTGCATATTTATATGAAGATTGGAAGAAAATTAGTGCTTAGAAATGTTGCATTCATCATCTCTCTTTGATTTTGAATGTTGTCTTTTGTTCTTGTCTTTAGAACACATTCTGCATGCAATGTTAAGTCAGGATGCTTTAGACTTAGGGTACAGATTTATTTTAAAGAGTTCTGATGGGTTAATTGCCATGAAAAGGTTGAGAAGTCATAAGGGAGGTCATAGAGCTGCTATGATTCCTAGGGAGAATATGCTTTTGGGACAGAAGATGAGGTCCTTGTTATAAGTGTCAGCTCATAGTGACTGTCTCTAGAGATATCATGAAACATGCTATGTAGAAAATGCATAAGATTGATAAAGGTTAATGTCCATGATTCCCAGAAGGAGATCTGGAACTAAGAAAAATGAGTCCCAGGAGAAGCACAGGTAAATCTTGTCAGTACAATAAGAGGAATATTCTGTCAATGTATAAGAGGCAGTGCTTAAAATGAACCAAATCTCATGGGCTTGAGTGCTATGAAATTCTGAGACTTAGAAGTATTTTTGAAGGTAAGACTCTAATCTCTCTTCAAGGAATATAACTTTAAAATCCAAATTACAAATGTGTGACTTTAGATGAGGGGAGGAAGTGGAGGACTGACTTTTTCCCGTCTAAAATTTTGTAGATCTGCCTGTTTGTGCAGTGTGTAGAAATCCTATTGTCTCCATGAAGCACAACAGGCCCACAGCATTTTAGAAACCACAAACCCATGAACTAGTGTCACACATTCATCCTTGTTCTGTTTATTATCTCCTGTCCCCCTGTAATATTTTTTTCTTCTATGAAAAGGATCTAAAATGAAAGATTTAAAAGAGAGGGTTTTTTTTCCTTAAATAGTGCTTTTCTCAAAGAAATGTTTCTTTTTCTCATTTTATCTACAAGATTGTCCTTAGGATGAAATGCTGGATGTTGATCCTAACATTCATTTGTCCTCCTATAGATCAGGAATATTACTGAAAATGCAACAACAGCCATGGAAAAATGCAGCATATGAAAAAAACTACTTATATCACCCTATTTCTCTGACTTTTCCCACAGTCTTATCTCTAAGGAAAAGCATGAAGGAGCTGGGGAGACCATCTTCCAATACTTATTTTCCCTCCCTGATCATCTGCAGTGATCTGTCACATGTCATATTTTCCATCCTTAAAGGCATATGGGGGGTATTAGAGACGATTGCTGCAGCGTACCGATCCTGGCCCTATATACCCTTGTTTGACATACTATATCGTTGAATGACATTTACTTTGCCTTCCTTTTTCTGCTTTTAAACACATCTAATACAAATGAGAAGTAGAGTTTGTTTGGTTTGTAGCCGATTTTTATACTATTCCATATTATATTGAAGATTATTATATTGAAGATTAACGTTGTCTGTAAGATAAATGGAAAAAAACAGGCAAGTATCACCAAAATGAAAAATTGGATTGATTTTCTGTAAAGAAATTGTGATTTCATCTGGACTCTGTAGTTTGGAATATTTCATAAATGAGTAATTATTATTCAAAGACATTTCCTGTGCTGTTGAATAAGATTTTGGGTACACTGGCTTATAATTCAGTGTAATATTTCTATGCAGAAGATAAGCACAGGGTAGGACAAACATTAGCATAAGCTGTGCCACATGAATTGGGCAACAGAGGAATTGGAATATGTACATATGGGAGAACTTAATGTTTCAGATGAGTATCGACTTTACTTCTAATCCGGTCTGTGTTATGGTTTTGGCTTGACACATACTCCAGACTAGAAAAGGGCCACACAGTTGACAAACAGTCATAGGATGTAACAATTGCTTATTTAAGATTCAGGAAGGGATTTCCTTTTGGTTTTGTTTTCTATTTATTTAATCTGTCTCTATACTTAATAAGGGAGTAAAATATCTAATCAATTTCTGTAATTGTGAAAAATTATATTCAAGATAATTAGAGTTAAATAGCTGTAAGGCCTTGAGAGATATACATACATACAGAGAGAGAGAGAGAGAGAGAGGGAGAGGGAGAGGACTAACGGCAATCAGAATGAGAAAATTTATCTTGGGTTATACAACAGCAATGTCTCTCTTGAATTTCTATGGAATTATTTTCCTTAACATATTCATTAATGCTTTTATCAATCCAATTCTAAACTACATAAGCTATGGAGTTTTGACCCTTTCCCGTGGGTCATTAGGAAGTTATTTGCACTGTTTCATCACTGAAAAGCATTTATATCCTTAGTGCAGTTTGTTTTCTCACTTTTAATGTTCTACTCTTTTTTTTTTTTTTTTTTGTTTTGTCACTTTAACCACATTTGTACAGAACTTTTGGACAGACCACCATAGTACTTGAATTTCTTAGGGTCCTTATAGTGCTAACCTCCATACTGCTGTGCCATTTTTTCCTTAAAACTCCACAACCCTAGTCATTACATTTTTCTTGCCAAGTTGCAAAAGAGCTTTGAAAAATGAATGTCAGTTTCCATTAAAAGCATTTATTACTTACACTGTGATATTTGTTCAACTCAGTATTGGACTTTGTCGAAAGAAAAAAAGGGGAAAAAAACCCTTTACACTCCTCATGCAAATAACATTATGTCACACAATAATTCCACTAACTTCAGGCATTTTTGATTGCAGATTTGGTCTGCATACTTTATTTGAATGGTAATTACAGATATCACATAAAAATTACTTGAGAATGTATATATACATGTGGACAGAACTTAAGTTTCATACCTCTATTGCCTTCCTCTTAAGTTAGGGAGTCTCAGTGCTTCTGAATTTTATATCCAGCATATATAATCAACTGACTCAATACCAATGCCTGTAGGTGTCAGTCATCTGTCTAGAATTCCTCCTACTTGGTAGAGCTCAAATGAAACCACCTACAACTAAGACAGTGCTTTATGCAAGATTAACATTCCCATATACTCACAAAGAATCTGAATTTGTGCAAAACAGTGTTGGACACCTTTAAAGGTAATAGTGGACATTTCTGATTTTTTAAAAATATTTCCTCTGTCTGACATGTCCTTCCTTCTTTCCTTCCTTCCTTCCTGCCTTCCTACTTTCTTGCTCTTTCTTGATTTCTTGTCCTTTCTTGATTTCTTGCCCTTTCTTTCTTGCTTGCTTTCCTGTTTGCTTGCTTGCTTTCTAGCTTTCTTGCTTTCTCTCCTTCTCTCTTGTTTTTTGTTGTTTGTTTTTTTTTTCCCATTAGAAGGCCATTTACCTCCTCTCTCTTCCTTGCCACGCAACAAAGGCATCATTGTAGTGGAATGCTTGAGTTTTAGACAGCATGTATTCCTACGATGCAATTCTGCCATGATAACCACCTTGATATCTAATGACGTAATTAGAAAATTACATAATTGCAATAAGTAAAAAACTTGTGTGAAACAATAAATAACATAACTTGTTTATCCTTGGGAAGACAAGGGTAAATTTTTAATTCCATAAATTTAGCTTATCAGTGATACTAATTAGACCTTGCCTTCTAATAATCTTCCATTAAATACCTGCTGAGATGCTAGCTAGATATATTCTTACTCCATGAGCCTTTGTGTGATGAACAGAAATATTAAAAAACATTATCTTCCTCTACTAGGGAAGGGAGGGGGGGGGGAAGAAAAGGAAAAGAAAGAGGATATTCCATTACCTTTATTGCCTTTTTATTTTTTTTTATGGTTAATAGGAAGAAATTAATTAAGACTGAGTTAATGTGACTTAAAAGTTTATTTGAGAGTGATGAGTATAAATTTCAATATTCAGTCTTATTTTCCATATCACAGTAGCTGACTTCTAAAACTTTTGCAGAGCCTTTCATTATTCAACAATTCCATCTCAGCTAGTCAGTTTTGCTGAGGGAAGGTTTTTAGATTTGGCCCATGCCAGACACAAATATTCCAAGCAGTTGCTTTGCCCCAAATTTTTATTAGCTGTAACATAACCAAAGGTCTTATCTGACAGTTAGTCAGCAATTTATTAGTTAGGATTATTCAGTAGGTTCATTACTATCATTGCATTAAGCATATAAATCATGGTTGTTGAGAAAACATTTTTATTTAATAATCTAATATTTGTTTTTACAATGTTTACTATATCGTTGAAATGAACAGAATGAAAAATTATGTGGGACATAGTTAAAGCAATTTTGAATACCTGAAGGATCACTTGTTTAATTAGCATTTAATTCAGAGAGTGAGTTTCTGTAGTTCATCATGTGTGCTAAATATATGACCACACCTTTGAATTTCCTCATTTCTATAAATGTCAGAGATGAAATAATGAATGACATAAATATCTGAAGCTCTTCTCTGCCTATATTTTTCTTTTATTTATTTGTACATCAAACATTTTTAAGCCTGCCTTCCTGCACTGGGCTCCTCTAAGTAATGTTCTGATCTCAGACTGACAATTCAATCAAAAACTCTATATCCTCAAAGAGAAAAATAGTTTTATACTGTGGATATGTTACTATCCTTCCCAAAGGCACTAAAATTATTTCAGGTGTATGAGGACTAACAGGCTGTATAGTATAGTTGTGGCAGCACAGGACACGGTCAGGCTGTGAAAACTGTCTGGGAAAATGAATAAATATTAAGATGTTTAGTCAATGCTGATATCTGTGCTACTGAGGTTATATTGATATCTACAATGACTGCCATGTAATCATGCCATATGTCACACAATCTGTCCTTACCTTCTTGTTTGCTTTATTTTGAGAGTTACATACATGCTCCTTTTGGTTACATACAAGAGCAGTGACATGTTAACAAGGAAAGAGACTTCTCTTGAAGCTATTATTAACAAGGAATATATTTTAAAATATATATTTATATATTCAGATAGAAAATTACATTTGCCATTACAGATGTGAATTTTCTGGCTCTGCAAAAGAAGTTATTTTTTGAAGGCTACTGAGATAATATTTCCAAGCCTACATATTATGACCTGCCCCATGTGGGCAAGAACAACCTAGGTTCTTTTAATAGTTCCCTTGGGGCAGGTTAGAGTGAAACAACATCGAATTATCAGTGCTTGATATAAGGCTTATTTAACTGGCAATAAACGTTGACCAAAATATATATAAATACTTCCTCAGGACTTCAGAATTTCTATATTTCAGAACTGTTATTTATAGTTATATAGATTTGCTTTTTCTATATCATAAAAAACTTGCAAAGGTTTATTGGTAGCTTTTGATTGCGAAAATAAAAAAAAATACTATAATCATGGAAAGATATTTCTATTTGTGTATACTCAAAATCATTCAGAAAACTCTTACCCTTTTAAGTCTATCTTGAAGATACAGTCTGACAGACAGGTAGACAGATGGACAAAGAGAAGTGGCAGATAGGTATCACAGTTTATATTCCTAATGAATAAGTAGATTACGTTAGGAAAGCTACTATGCAAACATGGGATGGAAGAAAACAGATGGTATGCGTTCCAATGCCTGGTGGCTGTTTGAGCATTAAACATTTATCTGTACCAATTCCCTGTGAGTAAAGAATCTGTATTTTTTAATATCTTCCATTAAATGAAAACCCAGTGAGTGAGGAAATAATGAAAGGAGAATGAACTTTAGAGCTTGTAATGTCATTTAAAAGATTTAAATGTTCTTCATGTGATAAACCCAGAAAATTATCCTGGAAAAGATAATTTGTTTAAAATGAGGATCACATACAGGAAATTATAAATACTTAAAAGTAGAAATAGGAAAAGGCAAAACTCTTGAGTAATTAAGCAAAGTATCTTCAAAAATATTTTTTTTTCCATGTAGATATTGTAGACCAATCATTTTTAAGAAGCTCTCCTATTCCATTTGACTCAATAGAAACATTAGCATGTCGGTCTGCTTACAGATGGACGGTGGAGAGTAAGCTCTTAAGTTTTATATAACTGCTATCCTAATAGCAAAATCAATGACATTATACAAACCTGGCTCACACGCATCACCTGCATTTACAACGAGTTGCTGTTCATTGTATATGTAGTTGTTGTTTTTAAGTCACTAAGGATTAAGAAAGAGAGAAAAATGTACTACAGTCAAAAGTCATGAAGGGGAAAGTGTGTGAGAGCCACATACACTGAATATTTATTTACTTATGATGAGCCCCAGCCACGAGCCATCAGCTTACAGTTTCTCTTACAATCACCCTCATTGGCTATTCATGAACAGGTCATGAATAGCAGGATTATATCACTTTGTTTTTGCTTCCTTAATAGGAGTTATTAAAGAGTCACTTTTCAGATTGATATTATTAACTGTTTGTTAGGCCATATTTTATGAATAGTGCTTTCCTTATTCATAAGAGAACAGCACAGAGAACTGGAAATAGTTTGAGAAGCAATATGAATATCAAATTATTTGTAAAACAGGAAATAATTTGTATACATTGAAAAATGGAGTTTGATTAAAAGAGATAAATACCAGCCTATTGCAGAAAATAATTTAGACTGCTATTTTGAACAGGTTTGCACCACTACTGTCCAAATTTCCTATATTACTTTTCAGATCAGTAGATTTTAAGGCCCAAAAAGGCATTTATATTTTAACCTAATGACTAACAGACTACAGGACAATGAATTTCATTAAGTGATCCAGAGTGATGACTGTAAGTTTCTAATGTTTAAAGAGTCAATCAGACATACCCAAACTTCATTTTAAGTGTTGAAACCATATATTACATGGCATAAAAGGTTTACTGCATCTCTATGTAAGATGTCCCAAAGGCTCATTACATGCTTCACTAAACATTTGTATCATAATCCTTGTCTGAATTTGTAGCACTGTGTGCTTTTTGAGACCATTGTAATTATAGTCTGCAAACAAGTAGAAAAATTTAAATAAGATAGGGCAACAATTCCTTTCCTAAGGTAAACATCATGGGGTTTTTTTGCCAATAGACAATAAGTTGTGGATTCTCTGGCCCTCACTTGTTAAAGAATTGAATTTCAGAGTCTCTTTTCCAGGTATGTGTAGTTTGAGTGGTACCAGGTAAAATATATTGTTTATTTGACTTATTAAGTTGTTTAGGGTTCCAAATGTTGGCATATCACTTACAAATGATTTATCAGTAATATTGATTAATTTGTTCCAATAATAGAAATAATTAGACATTTTTTCAAAAGCCAAAATAGTTTTTAACTTTTTTTCCCATGTGAACTTTCTATGTAGAATACGAGAGGCACAGATGCCAATTCAAAAAGAGAAATCTTAATCTTATTTTTTTCTTCACAATACAGCTTTATTAATTATTTTTGTATTCCTATTGTTCTGTTTCAGAACATTAAACGCCTAATTAAAATTCCAGCATTTCTTTTCAAACAGAAGATCAGGTGTTAGCCACACTATATTCATAATGTTCCTTTATTCTTGAAATCTAAAATTTATCCCTAGTGGAAGAAAAAGGAAACAAGAGCAACACAAGTGAAAAGTATAGTGGGGAGTGATAGACTTCTGAAGTAATTGAAAAAAAAAAGCTTACTACTTAACTTAATACTTCATTTTAATTTAATAAGAAAACAACATTTGAGTTGAAATAAACATTACATCAATCAACCATTCTACAGATTACATCCAAGAAACCTCTCAGAGAATAAAAAGCATGCCTGTACGTCTGGTCCAAAAAGCTGAAGGGCAAAAGGAAGCATGCTAGAATTTGACTAGATATATTGGTTTTCATGGCAGTTAACATTGATTATAACAAGAAACCTTAACTACTCACATGCTCAGGTTTTTTTAGTTTTACATAATATCATGTTCGTTCAAGCACTAAAAGTAATAGAGGTTGGATACAATATTCCTGGTGTTTCTCTTAGAACTGACAGGTAAAGACAAGAAAGATAACAAAAAATGTGTGAAAATATAGTCTTTTGGAGGGGGAAGAACCTCTGTATCTACAGGCATTAAACATTTGTCAACAAACATCTTCACGATATTGAATGTGCACAAATGTGTTTGAAAGAGTGTTATAGGTATGTGTAGTCAAATGGGCTGCCAGGACTCTCCAGAAGAGAGATTGACAAAAACTCACAAGAATGTTCATGGACATTCCTTTTCCACAAGATGCCATTTCAAAACAAAACCATCAGTAATGATGATGACTTTTCCAATCCATCCATAACCTAAGGGCCTAGGTCCTTGCAGCTCTGGCAGGGAGGCAGCAGTGGCAGCCCCTTCCCGTGGTGGGTGCTGCTACAAGAGGTTTTGGTGCAAATGCTGCCATGTTTGCCTCGTGGTGTGGTTCAGAGAGGGGGCAGTGCCCAGTGCCGTACGACACCAAACCAGGCTACCAACCAATGGAGGAGCGATGCGCACCGGAAAGGGAGTATGAGAAAATACGAGAACAGGCACATTATAAAAGCAGTAGACACAAAAATCCTCTTTTTTTTTCGGCTCCCTTCTCAGCTTGGCTCCCTTGGCTCGTCTCCCTTTTTCCTCTCAGGTCTCTCTCTCGGCCCAGGCAGCTGCGTGGCGCGACCACAGCTGAAGCAGTGCAGGCAGAGGACCACACAGCTCCAAGCAGCAGCTACAGCACTGTGGTATCTCTTCCCCTTGGGGTGCCCTGGGGTTTCCTTTCACTGTCTTGATTTTCCAGCAGCTCTGAAGTGGGACCCTACTGCATCACCTCCCCAGCACTGCCTGCATGGCAGTGTTCCTTCCTCTCCCTCCACAGCTCAGCAGCAGGCCAAGAGCAGCTGAGTGTGGGTTGTTTGTTTGTTTGTTTTTTGTTGTTGTTTCCTTTTTGCATGTTATTGTTGGGTTATTGTTTGTAACCAATTAGTATTGTAGTCTTCTCTATTACATCTCTTGTCATTTAGTAACGCTCTCTAGTGTCTAAACCAGGACATTCTCAAAAGGCAGCACAGTGATTACGAAAATATTTCGCCGGCTTACAGAAACATAATCATATATGTACACATAAACCTATACTATATCCCCATTTTTTGGAATATCACAGTTTGTGCTTATATTTACAATTCTACACATATGGTGAGAGGTCATATTTCTATGAAAAAAATTAATATGACAGGAAGGAAATGACTCCCTAAATGGAGCCCACTAATGCAAAGAGATTATTGTCTCTTTCTATCACAATTTACTTTCAAATCTGCATATTAAAAGCCAAAAATCATAAAATTTCAGCACTGAATTCAATATCTTTAATTTGTTGAAGCATCCACAATAATGTGTTATTCCCTAGTAGTTTTGTTTCAGACTCGTATACAGATTTATATTGTCCACAGAAGTTGCAGCAATGGCAGAGTAACACACTGAGTCTTTCAAGAAAATGGATACTGTTCCAGAGGGTATTCATTCCACTTTGCTATCATCATCTGCAGTTTGCATTTGTGAAATTGCTTAGGTTACATGATATCTCTGATAGACAACTGGTTAGTAATTTCTTCACATTCATCCATCAGAAGCACAATAGAAAGACTATCTATAGGAAGCTAAAAGATGTCTTGTCCATCTAGATGGAACCACAAACTCAGAAATGTACTTGCATAACACAGAGATGAATATATCATTTAACAGGCTTTTTTTTCTTGCTTGCTTGTTTTTTGTTTATTTTTTTAATAAAGAAACCAACCTCAAATTTTAACTTGTGTCTGCATCTATGAATTCTAGTTGTTTTGTTGGTTTGGGGTTTTTAATTTTCTTTTTAATTTTATTATTTTAGAATCCTCTTCTGCATTGGGGGAAAAAAAAGTTGCCATACTCCCAAAACAAGGGAATTAGTATCCCTTGAAGCAAAATACATAATACACAGCATAATACACCTGTTACTGCTTATAAAGAGAGGTCACAATAATTTTTAGTTAAGTCATTGGAGGCATGAAAACTGGGTGGGGTTTTTTTTGCAATATTTAAGAAGAAACAATAAAGCTCGAGTTTCCTTGTTCTTATTAAATATACCCATGCTGCATATTAGTCATTGTCAAATTTTCTTATTTGAAATGGATTTCCGGCCCTGAGTCATACAAGAAAATGTACCTGTGTTTTCAACGAATCTCTGCCTTTGCTTTGTAAATTGATATCTCTGTTTTAATAGCCTTGGTGCAACAGCATTTTGTGGTGAAGTAACTCCCCTCCTCATTCTAATGAATAGGTTCATTGTCAAAAATGTGGTGGTTAAACTTTTACTAATCTTGGATGTCTGCAGAGATGTAGAAACATGTTGGCTAGGCAGACGGGTGGCCCCTGTTTGTGTAGCATTACAATACAGATAGTTTTTATGAGTTTCTCTTTGGATGTGAGTCTCAACACAGAACATACATATCCTAGTCATTTTCCTGGGACTTGGGGCTCTATGTGTGCATGCTTGGGAGGCTGATTGCTGAGCAAATTTAACATGATCTCAAGGGAAGAAAAGGGGGAAGTTATTTAAAAGAACTAGTATGTAAGTATAGAAAAGGGGTTTTCTGATGACTAAAAGAGCTAATTGTTGATTACAGAAATGGATGTGAGAATTGAGGGTCCAATATTTGCATTTCTGGAGGGGATAGAAAAAAACTAAAATTGTGAAGAAGATGAACTTTTTGTTAAAACTGTGAATTTAAAAAAAGAAAAACTAAAATCAAAACCCACCAAGCTAAACCTAACCAACAATACCTTGTATTTTTAGTGTGATTAGCTTTTTCAGTTTTACAAAATCTTTTCATTTCTCTCTTTTCTGTTACTGTTCTCACCCCTAAAATTAAACTACTATTCATGATATTGGCTCACACTATGTGAATAACATGCACCAGAATCCTTAAGCACATTTTTTATTATCCATGAAGTAGAGCCATGCCTACATGAAACCTCACAACTTGGGACAGAGCAGCTTGTCACAGTAACCAAATGCAAGAAACGGTGGATCAAACTGAGTGTCTCCTGAATGGTTCTGAGAGCATTCACCTACAGGACATGTGGGATGCAGTCAGTGTCCTCCTGGTTTAAAAAGTTTATGAAAAAAATATCTGTCTTCAATGCTGTTGTGTAACTGTCAGTTTTGAGCTACTTGTGATAGGGAAGAGATAATGTTTGCTCCAACTGTTTGATAGGAATAAACAGGGCACTTCAGAACAGCAGATTTCTAAGGTGATATCTGCTTTCTCTTAGGTGAGTATTAGATTTGGTAAAGTTTTTGAAACTCTCTGACCACCTACTTTCTTCGAAGTTAATTTGTTTTGTAATACTGAATAGCTACTGATCTGATATTTCATTCTGAGCTTTCAATAAATGGAGACAAGGTGCAGAAAAATCAGTCCTCCAATTGTGTGAATGATAGTCTTACTCTACAGCTTGTTTTTTATATTTCAGCATAGTTAAGATGCAGTGATATTCCATCCTGAAATGTAAATCAAATCCAGAGAGAACAACAAAAGACCTGAGAAAGAAGGGCTTATAATAATTTCTCACAGTCTGCCCTACTTGAGTATAGCCATGTCAGTCTAAAATTCTTGTTCTCCCTTTCTCTCTGCATTCCGACCCTCCTGATGTTAATGAGTCTAGGGACTGTTGGCAGAAAGGGTTTGTGGATAGGCAGTAAAGAAGAAAACATCAATTATATGTGTATACAGTGGAGGCTAAATGTGTTACACAGCTGTTATTTTCTCTGTAAGGTATAAGTAAGCCATAGAGGGCGAGACCTAAGAAATACAGCAGCAGTGGTCTGAATAGCTTGGTGTCATCAGAGCAATTCCTTCAAATGATTCTATTCAGTGTTAACCAATAACACATGAATCGTCAGGTCAAATTATTTTCAGATGTACATTTCTCTTCATTCTACACATTTGATCACAGTCTGGGATTAGGTAAAACATGTATCATAGAGGTATATACTTGCCATAAAAACAATCCTGCATATGGCTATGGCTGGGAAGGATGGTTGTAAATATTCAAGAGCAAAGAAGAGCACTGGAAATTGTGTGGTAGTGACTTTGAGTGGATGCTACCAAAAAAGACTAGATATTAACTAGCAGAACTCTGACACAAATAAGTAAGTAAGTAAATAAGTAAATAAATAAACAAACAAACAAATAAATGCCCTATTAAGAACAGTCACATGAAAATAAAATCACTACTGTTTTAGTTTTGTTCTGTACTACATCACATTTTCCAAGAGATTGTCCTGAAGTGGTATTTTTGTGTATAACAATTGTGGCTGATCCTTTCCCTCTTTTCATCCTGTAATGGTGAAATCGAGCGATTGCTTTGCAATCCCTCTTTATAAGGCCTTAATCTTATTCAAGACATGATAGACTAAGGAATATATTGAATATACTGGGTAATTAACTGGAATTGAAGTCATTGAAGTAATTAAACAACTAGAATAAGTGGCAATTCTTGCAGGCAGAATATGAAAAAAAGGATAGTAGCATAAATGATTATAAAGAACTGTTTCAGAAGCATGAACAGGGGAGACAGATGATTAAGGATATGCTGTAGCTTTTCCTAAGTTCTAAAGAACATCTTTCCAATGTTCTGCATGTATGTTTTAGTTCTTCATATAGACAAATTTCCTATAGGCAATAAGGAAAATTCATTCAAGTCTGTGTGTGGGTAACTAAATTCTTCTCAGAATCACAGAATTCTCATAGATATCCCATCTGTTCAAATGGAATTTTGTACATACATCCTCCTCAGCAAGTAGTTAAGTTTGCAAGGATGTCAAATGGCTTTTAAAATTACTTTGATCTGGAGGCTAGGAGCCTGATTTTTATGTTTAGGTGCTGAGCACTATACACAATGCTGCTGGCCATCCCGAAGAACGAGAAAGCCAAACATGGACATGGTATAAACAAATAAGAAAAAGATGTATGAAAGCATCTAATTTGTCTATACAGACCTATGAATATATAACAGAAATTGGAAATCATAGAATCATAGAATGGTTTGGGTGGAAGGGACCTTAAAGATCATTTCATTTGAACCCACCTGCTGTGTGCAGGGACACCTTCACAATTTTTCTGTACAACCTGATCTGATGCTTTACTACCTTCATAGGAAAGAATTTCTTCCCATTATCTAAAGTAAGCCTGCCGTCCTTCAGTTTGATGCCATTACCATGTCCTACTGCTACATATTCTCATAAAAAGTCCTGCTCCAGACCTTTTGTACTGGAAGTCTGCTGCAAGGCCTCCTTGGTGCCTTCCCTTCTCTGGGTTGAACAACACCAACTGTTGTAGTCTGTCTTCGTAGGAGAAGTGCTCCAGCCATATGATCACCTTTGTGGCCCTCTTCTGGACTTGTATCAACTCTGTGTTCTTCTTATTTTGGGAACCCCAGAGCTGAATGCAATATGGGAGGTTATCAAAGCAGTGTTGACTATCAGAATATCAAGATATATAAAATAAGTACCATAGATTCTATTCCAATTGGTAAGAAAACTGTTACTATGCCAAGTATTTTGCTCTTTTTGGTCAGATAAGCTGGGGGCAAAACAGTAGGATCACATAACCAGTTCCCTATAAAAATAACACTCCTGAGATTCTCACTAGTCACATCACAGAAGCTACACAAGGACCAGAAAAGAACTTTTCTGGTTATGTTTCCTTATTGTCCGACACACTTTATATTGAAGTATCATAGTTTCTGTACTTGGGGTCTCCTAGAGTGTCTCATGGCTCCTTGTGTCTATTTGAGAACAGTTTTCTTTCTAAAAGGGCAGGTGAAGGAGCGATGTGGGCACCGTACCACATGAATTTGCATTGCTGGTGTGTCACAGAACACTTCTATCCCGGAGAATGTGAATAGTGTCTGTTTCTTAGTCTAGATCTTACCAAGTTAGGCTGTATCACCCTTTCTTGTGGCTTGTCTGAAGTTAGATATTCAGAGGAAAAACCAGGAGAAAGAACATGAAGATGGAATGAATATAACTGGAACTGTCAAGAGTAGCTTCATTTAGTACTCACTAATTCTCTATAGTAAGAACTGACTGTGCATCACTACAAAGTGGAAATTTAATTCTCTCTGTCAGAGTTTGTATATATCTAAAGTGATCAAGCTGACTGCAAATTCCATGTGTTTTAGATTGTAAATAATGATGGCTATCAAAAGTCTGGAGTTGGATATTAAAAAAAAAGCCCTGCTTCCTATGAAATCCAGACTTCATAAACAATTACAGCAACATATAATTATACAGAGAAATTAAAATTATGATCTTAATCTCTTCTTTCCTCCCTATATTTTTCTTAAATACTTTGTTTTTACAATAACCCTTTTAACAAGGAGGAATCTTTTGAGAAAGATTTCTGCTAGATATGAATGGTGGTAATTCTATTTGCTAAGGTTGACTAATACAATAGCTGGTATTTTAAAATTGACTTTGATGAGTACTTCTGTCTACAGCTGTTAATCCCTTCTTAAGTGATTAATGCAACTCTCATTGAAAACCTCTAGGCAGGGATAGATTTAACTCCTAAATAAATTAAGTTAAATCTAAATAGAATTAACACATGATTTGAATATGAGCATTTTGTAAATTTTTTCATACCATGCCAGCAAGTTATTTTATGTCTTGGCGTGGTTCAGGGAATAAAATGCTCTCTGTGTTGCAGCTGGATTCTTCTTTTATATTGTTTGCTGGTGTGAAACTCTAGCAGACAATGATTTTAAAAGAGGGTGTGAGGACATGACACCAGATTTACAAAGGTACTTGGGTTGCAATGTATACAGATACATTGCTAGCAGAATTTTTAAAAGCAAAATATAATATTTTCTTTAAATCACTGGTGTTTAGGGTCTAGTATAAGGACTTGCCTTTCAATTACCTGGCTATTTGAAACTTTATATGTTCAAATCATTTTGTGAAGCTTGATGACTTTTTGTAGAATTTTAGCCAAAAAAGAATAGTGCACTTTTTTAATCCTTTGTCAATTTTTGAAGTATTACTAGACAATATGACAGAGGTATGTACTGTGCTAAGTTTTTAAGATGGACCTGATATTTATTTCTTGCAAATAGAGAAGCTGTATCATTTATGAATACAAGCACTACGTGAAATGCAAGTTAAACACATTTTAAGATAACATCTGATCTTTACGAAGTAAATCTTCCTAGGTGCAGTCGAGCAGAACTGATTGGACCCATTACAGTAACTTATTATTTTCTCTAGGAGATACTAAATTTCATGAGTTTCCATAGGTTCCAGTAAGGAAAAATTCTCTCTGGACATAAAATGCACACTTGGCGGCTGCAAAAAGTTGAACATAGTTCCTGCTGGCTCAGTCAAAACAATATTCCTCTGGTGGAATTTTAAATATCCCAGATGATCTGTGTTCAAAGTTTAATTATCGCTGAAATTGAGGGAATTGCCCTCTATTGTCCCATTACTTCAACCGTAAGATAGCTTCACTATTTCAAAACCACAAGTATGCATTACTACTTTTTCAGAGCAAATATGACTGTAGTAAGAACCGTCACAGCTTTTAGTACATATATTGTTTTTCCTCAAAATCCTTTACTCAAAAAAAAAAAAAAAA
>VYZS01036069.1:59175-78014 GCA_013400695.1 Neodrepanis coruscans
GGTTTTAGTACACATTATTTTTTTCCCCAAAATCCCTTACTCAAAAAAAAAAAAAAATCTATAACTGTCAACATTAGAAAGTTATTTACCCCTCCCCCTCCTCCTTATACTGGTTTGGAGCACAGAACTTTTTTTCTTCCTTATCCATTTGCCCTAACTTTTCAGAAGAGACTCTGAAAGGAAAGTAGAAAAGAGTGAAAGTCAAAGTGTGAAATATAAAGATTCCAAAGCATATGATACAAATTTACATTATATTTTAAAGTAAATATCTTTCCTTTTCAAAATCTGTAAAAATAATTATAAAATTCTTTATTTTGTTGATTTTTTCTAAGTTACTGAATTTTCAGAACTCAAACATTTCAGATTTTTTCTCTTGCCACCTCTACATAAATAAAAATAGCTAAAATCTTAAAATATCAAGTAAAGAATTTTCTATACTTTGACTATTAAAATGTGATTTCTATTTGCTTTTTTTCATTTATTAAATTATTATTTTAATTTTTTCTGTAAGCCTTTTCCCCCTTTATAGCAGAATTCTTTTCCATAGCAGTTGTCCTCTATGCCTTGACAATATACACTGTTATACACTGTTCATGCATTGTTAATGACAGTCTTTGCTGTCATCCATGATTCTTATTCAAAGACAATAAAACTTAAATGAATGTCAAGAAACAGAGGCAAGTGTGAAATGCTGTGGAATGATACTTTTTTAGCATTGCTGCCTATGAAGGTAGAGCCAGGTTTTTAGTTAGAGCCACATCATAGTTTCCTTATCCATCACAGAGTGGCCAAAACTAGACTCTTCTTAACAGTGATATTCTGCTCACTTTTGCATTTTGTATCCTGCA
The DNA here is from genome assembly GCA_013400695.1 of Neodrepanis coruscans. Taxonomy (NCBI): domain Eukaryota; kingdom Metazoa; phylum Chordata; class Aves; order Passeriformes; family Philepittidae; genus Neodrepanis; species Neodrepanis coruscans. The sequence goes on from VYZS01036069.1 coordinate 60,024, forward strand.
GATGACTTTCATTTGCTAAAGGTTTAAGTTTTAGTACTGGTCTATCTGACTTTAGTGTGAGACTTTCTGATGTGAGTGGTAGTGGTTTAGGTTGAGTTGAATGGCCCATCAATCTTCCTGTGAAATAGCTTAGTTTATACTTATTTACAAATATACTTGATGATGGTGTTTATACTTTTCTGTCCTAGTTTTACCATTCAGTAAAAAAACCCTGAGAATTCAAGAATGCCCAACAGTTTTTTATACTCAATTATAATGAATAGTATTTTAAGAAAAAGAACTAGGAGACAAAAATTAACAGCAATATGATAAACTATTATCATCCCTTAAATAATGCCAAGATAAGCTCTATGATGCCTATCTCATTAGTTCTAGTTATTCATATAAGTGATGATTTACCAACTCTGTGGGCAGGGAACGCAGTGATGCCGGGGACCGGCTCTGTCCCCACTCGTCCCCACCCCCCACCGGTGGGGGAAAGGGGGAAAAACGGCTTTATCTTCCAACCTCCTACTCCTATTAAACTGTCTCTGTTAATGAGTTTTCTAGTTTCTACCCTTCCGATTCTCTCCCCAGTCCTACTGGTGGGGGAGTAAGGAAGCAGCTGTGTGGTACTTGGTTGTTGGTTGGGGTTAAACCATGGCATAATCCAATATATAATTGGTCAGAAAAATTTGGGGTTCAGTAAGGAAACCTAGCAGGAGGATTTTTTTTTCATCAAAGAATTGTATTCATACTTTCCACATGCTCCTCCTCCTCATCCTACAAAAAAGAGCTCTCTGCTAGTCAGAATTCAGAAGGCACGATACTAATCTCTGTGAAAAAAATCTCAGCTGAAGATCTTCCAAGGAGATTTAACTTTAACTTCAGCAGCTGAAGAGCATGTAATGAATGGCTGGTGACCTATTTTTTGCTCTTTAAGGCTTTATGAATTGTGCCCTAAATCTCAAAGTCATCTACAACATGCTTTCTAAGAGAATTTAAAAAATATCGAATTGGAATGAGGTCACGACTGTAGTGTCACATCATTCAAAAGGAAAATACTGTATTGTACAAATTTCTGGGATAATAGCAATATCTTTCCTTGGCTTTGAAATAAAGGGTCTAGTGAACATTTATTGTTCAAGTTTCAAATGAAGAGTTTCTGAAATCCCATAAGTTTCATTTCCACATTTTTATTTCATAGGCTGATGAAAAGTCATATGAAAATGTAAAACATTTCAGCTGATACAACGGTCTTTCAACTCCAGATATAGATACAGCCTATGAAGAGCAATGTAGTGTCTCTGGTGTATCCTGCACAGGGAAAGCAGGGGAAGACAACAGAATATATGGAAAGTCTGAGTTTGCTTTAATAATTTCCTGATGGAATTGAAAGAAACACATGTGATTAACAGATTGATATAGGTTTTCCCATATCATAGGTTTTCACTTTAGACATCACATGAATTAGCTAACTCAACTCTGACAAAAAATTAGGTGTTATTGTATCCAAATAAATAAGAAAACGAGATTGCCTTTCTTCTACAACTTTGTTCAGCAGTCCAACCCTGTTCATCAAAGTGTTTAAACCCACCCTGTCCTTCAAAACACAAATGTAATGTGACATAAAGAACTATTTGCAAGTGAGAACATGGTTAGTTTTGCAGCATATAGACACGCATATAGACATACTTTGCTGAAAGACAATTGTTACGTAACCATGCCACATCAGCCAGATAGCTGTTGTAGAGCTTTAAGGAAATAAGAAAAATTACAGTTAAAATAGATTAAGGAAAAAAAAAAAGTGATTAAATAAATTATAAAAAGACCCAGTAGGGTCCGTTTATATCCATTTTGAGGAAATTGGTTAATTTAGCACTTGAATGTAAATATGCCTTTTCCGTGTGCCAAGAAATGTCAACTGATTGTGGTATTATGTGGTGCAATCTAAACACATTTTATGTTTTCATGAGATAGTTTTAAAAAAGTCTTCCTAGACCAAAATAAGTAGTGCATTATTACAAAAAGTTATGTATGTCTTATATGTATTTAAAAGTAAAACAAAAACTAACATTAGTAAAGAATTTAAGACTGACAGATCAAAATGATAAATTGCCCCCTCTAGATCAGGTAGAAATTGAGGTAGAAGAGTGATAGCAATGTTTAATGTATTCTATCCTCCCTTATACAATTCTCCCGCTGTCCCAACATTATAGATCTATTTTAACTTTGATGCAGATATAAGGAAGAAAAAGAAAAGATATAAGAATGAAAAGAAGTTAATTTTTAAAATGTCATTGCATCCTCAAAATAATAACAATGCAGGCAGTATGTACGGTAGTGATAAAATCTGCAATGTGTGTATTTGGTGCCTTCATGAACACCTTGTACATCAATTAGACTTCACAGGACCAAATAGTTCATATATTCTCCAGATTTTCTTTCATATAACCTTTTAAAATATAATTAGAGTGAGATGAGTTGCTAGCTACCTCATCATATTTGTTAAGCTTTTCTCCCTAAAAACATGACTAACCACTGTGGAAAGTGCTTCATGACAAAGAAACAACATCAAAAGGAAAAGATATGAGCTTTTCATTTTGGGTTTTTTTTTTCTTATCTTAATATTCTTCCTATATTTCATTTAGAAAGTTTCACACACTTAGAAAAAAGAAAAAAAAAACAGAAAAAAAAAAAGGATCTTAGGTTGTCCTATCAAAATGAGTCTAAAATGTAAGTGTATCTCAGTATACATAGAATCATAGAATGGTTTGGGTTGGAAAGAACCTTAAAGGTCCTTTGTTCCCAACCCTCTCGCCGTGAGCAGGGACACCATACACTAGATCAGGTTGCTCAAAGCCCCATCGAACCTGTCCTTGAACACTTATAGGGATCACCCACAATTTCCCTAGTCAACGTGTTCCTTGCATGACTACCAGAACATGTAGATCATGAATAGAAACAAAGGTACTAGGTAAATATAAAATCTGATGATGATAACGATAACACCTTTGTTCATTTCCAGAAAGTAATGGACAGGTTGCTAATGCATTAATATTTCTTATTTGATGGATATGTCATTCTGCAAGTTGGTGGTTCAACATCACTTTAATAGAAAGAGACGTTTTACTGCTGTGCCTTACTTTTAGAAGAATTACTGTTCCTGCCTAGACTCAGCACTTAAATTGGACTGAAGGATGTGCCATATCCATCCATCATTGCCAAATGATAGATTTTCATCAGTTCTTAACAAAATTGAATTGCTTGGACAGTCTGATGAGAAAATTCAATGCTCTTTGGAAATAAAAGAATATTCTTGGCCTTGACAGCTGAATATCAACCACTCAAGAAGTGTTCATAGAACACCAGTTTACTGTATAACAAAAACCTTAAATCTAGTGTCATTGTTCTTTTCCTACAGGTTTTCAGTTGCTTTTCCTGTAACTTTTATATTTGCTAATATATTATTTTCTCATGGTTTTAAATTTGATTGATTGTTTTTGTAAAACTGACTTTAAAAGAGAGTAGGAAAAGAAAATTTTATCTTAGCTCTCTTCTTAGCAAATAGGTATTTATTCTTGGATCTGAAGATAATAATGGAAAGAATACCAAATAATGAATAGAATTTTTTGATCTTAGAACTGGACGAAATATGAACAAGAAAATGAAAAATGTTATATATCTCTCCCACTGTTCTTCTCTGCCCTGAATTTAATGTATCTAAACAAACCAGTTCCGAGACCCGAAATCAAGTTCTGAATTTTCATTTAATTGTTAAAATAGACTGATAATCATAGATTCATAGAATGGTTTGGGATGGAAGTGACCTTAAAAATCATTTAATTCCAGCTTCCCTGCCATGAGCAGGGACACCTTTCACTATACAGAATACTTGGAGCCCCATCCAACCTGGCCTTGAAAACTTAAAGGGATGAGGCATGAATAACTTGTGATGTTCCTCATCACTCTCAGACTAAAGAAATACTTCCTAATATCCAATCTGAAACCACCTTCTTTTAGCTTAAAGCCATTCCCCCATGTCCTTATAAAAAGTCCCTTTCCAGCCTTCTTGTAACTCCTTCATGTACTGGAATGTTGTATAAGGTTTCCCTGAATCCTTCTCTTCTCCAGGCTGAACAACTCCAACTCTGTCAGCCTGGCTTCACAGGAGAGGTGCTCCAGCCCTTTGATCATCTTAGTGGCTCTCATTTAGACTCATTTTAAGTGCATCTAATTGGAACTAAATATTCCACTTATGTTTAAAGAAGTTATCCCATCCTAACATGACAAAGAACTAATAATGTGTGGCATACCTTGTAAGGTAGATGATTTGTCTTTGGGACACTCAGAACAAGTAAACAAGCTTAAATAATTCGATTATCCTGCTTTCTTACATCAAGAATTAACTCAGTGCTTAGACTTCAGACAAAACAGAAGAGGATATACAGCATACAATGGCATAAAGAAAGAAAGAACACTTCCAAGGAATTTCATTAGTTAGCTATCAGTGTGAAGAAGGTCAAACACAAAGAATGCTAAACATTTAAACATTAAATTCTCTATCTAATGGGGCAAAACCAAGTAGGACAATTTTCAAGAAAGTATAGCAAAGAAGGAAATTGTACAAAAAGTCAGTGTTATTTTTCTACTCTGCTTTGAAAAATCTAAAACCCAAATAAAGTATTTTTTAAAAAAATGTATTTAGTATATCACTATTGACAGCTATAACCACAATATCTTTTTATATATGAAAATACTATTGGAAACTTTGAAAAATGGTAACAAATGAAATTTATGTGCAAGTAAGTTGAGACATGTCTCCTTAAATTACCAGAACTATTGCTAACAAACTATTTTATTGGGTTCTATCACTGAGATTTATCTGATAGATGTGCAGAACTGCAGGATCTACACAATGATAGTGTGAATTTGTTAATTTTAAATCTGAAATAGCTTTAAAAATAAAAAAAAAAAAAAATCCCTGTTTTTTTTTTGGGATGCAAATTCCTCATGTGTCATATCCCACATTAAGGTCTCAGAAAGTTTAGAGGCTTAAAAAAAGAAAGTAATTTAGTAATATGAGCTATATATACAAAAGACAGTTAATTGAGGAATAGATTCTGAAAATGACATTGAGTTATCTAAAAATGCCCTTATATATTTTCTGATAACTCAAACCCATTTTCACATCCTATTCTTCATTGAACTACCTCTCTTTCTTTATGAGCTTTAGACAAGAAAATTGTCCAAGCATATTTCTTTCTTGGTAAATTCGTTTGCTAGTCTAAATTTCTGTTTTAATAGCAGTTATGTTGAAGCTTGCTTGAATCAAGAGCTGCTTCCAGTAAATATTGAGTATAACTTGTTGAGCATCAACAAAAGAATATTGCTTCTACTAAGGCACCAAAATATTCCATAAAAGGATCTGTCCTCATTTATTCCATGCAAGTGAAGAAAGTTATTTCATTGTTAAGTGTAATCATAAAGCATGCAGATTCCACATAGTTCAACTAACTGTGAAAAACATTTTTTCTTCCCTGACCTTTAATCTCCATGACTACTATTATTTGAATTTAAATATAAAATACTATTTTTACCCAAACTTGAATAAAGAAGTTTGTGCCGAGGCTGTAGCTTATCTGTTCCATGTAATGTAGAATGTCCATAGCCAAATCCACCTCCTGATATAGGTGTCTTTTGAGACAAACCTTCAATATTGCAAAACATTACTAGTGTGTCACTGAATGAGGGTAAATATTACTGTAAGGGTTAAGATATTAAGAGAAGAAAGAGTTTAAGTAATACCTGATGGTCAGATTTATAGCAGGCTGTTGTGGGTTAGAAGATAAAGCCGTTTTCCCCCTTTCTCCTCCCCGGCACGGGGGAGGGTGTGTGTATGGGGGGGTGTGTGTGTGCACCCGGCTAGCCCGGCNTAGTGACCCAGCGGCGGCAGCCCGGTGTGGTATTTCCTGGGGGTGGACTGTTTCGGGGTCGCGTTTCTTGTAATATTCCTGGGGCTTCGACTGTTTCGGTGTCGCGTTTCTTGTGGTATTTCCTGGGGGGTGGACTGTGTTGGGGTCACATTTCTACGCACCTTCCTGCACTGAGTCCTGCCCCCTGTGTGCAGGCGGATTAGCGATTTCAGCGGCCACAGCCCGGGTTAAAGACCACATCTTTCCATCAGCACTGGAATTCCTTTCCGGGACTGGGGAAGGGAGGGGGAGGAGGGCTTGCAGTTTCTAACTGTCTGAGTTTTTCCAGAAGCCGAGCGGAGGCTCGGCGCTACTATAGGGTCCTCAGGTCAGCTGCGGAACCCTGGGAGAGCTGAGGTCGTGGTCCTTCTCTAATTATCCCGGCGTCTCTTCCGGAGCCCCCAACAGAAAACCAGCGCTATCCTAGAGCTTTCCCATCCCAACGCAGGGTCTGGGAGAGCTTAATCTGTCTGTTTTTGCTCTTTATTGTCGGTTTTCTCTGTGTGTGAAATAAACCTTGTTACTTGTGTGGGTTTTTTTTGGGTGTGTGTGGCTTCTCTTGGACCTCTCTTGTCAGTACCACGCTTCCTAGAGGTAAAACCATGACACAGGCTTTTCCTAAAGTAAGAAATGCCTATGAAAGTCACTTTTTAGTGATATTATTTATTAAGTCAACACATTTGATGTGAAGATGCAAAATTAAATGTACTCAATAACATGATAGTGATAAAATTAGAAATGTGACAAAGCTTGTCAATTGATATTTGTATCAAATATTTTCAAAATTATTTGAATTTTACATGTGACCGTGTAGAAATTGGATGAGAATTGCCAGTTATTAAAAATGTACTCATCTCAGTAAATGTTTCAGAGTGTTTGTTTCATTTTTTTCTCATCTGTTTGCAAAATTGATTTATATCTTCAAATTATATATATAAATTGTAATACATAGATTTTAATGTTTCTATTTTAATCAGGCAAAGAGTCAACAGTTTACTCCTTGTATAAGATTATGTAAACTTTTTTAACCCACTGATTATGAGATACATCTATCAACAGAGGAGAAAACTGAACACATTTGTAAGTATCCCCAAAAGCAGGGCATTATACATACAAACTGTAACTCATGAGTGATGAGGGACTTTGCAATAACACACTGCTAAATGCAGCTGACTGTTTATGAACACAGTGGCACAGCAACCAGTTATACATAGACTATATTACAGCAGCCATGAACACCTTTCCAGAATGGAAGCTGAGTATGCAGAGTTGAAGAGTTCATGAATGACCTACGAGTAACAAAGCAAGATGCCCTCAAAAAAACCTCTGAGCAAGAAAAGGAAATGCTAGGAAACATTTCAGCACAGTATTTCACAGCGCTACTTAAAATCTTATATTTTTGTCCCAGGAATTTTTTTCGTTCAAGAGTATGAAGAAGAGTCATATTTTAAAAAAAAATCTCAGTGGGCCTGTGCAATAAGATATTGCAAAAATTTTGACAAAAAAACATCCTGAAATGCTTAAGAACCATATTTCTTATTTTAGAAAATAAATATTTTTGTGATTTTTTTTTTCCCAGTTCTATACTTTCCATGTCAGAGAAATGCTGCATTACATTTTACAGATATTTTGGTTCTTGCTGAAGTAGTTCTAGCTTTTGTGTTATTTGGCACCACATCAGACAATTCCTCACAACACCTTCCAGGGCATTTCACTTTTTTTACACTGGTTATCTGGACAGAGAAGATAAGAAGTAGTAGTCCATGAGAACACCAGATACATGCCACAACTTGCATGTGAAGCTGTAGGAGTGGAGTATAATTCAGAAAAAGCACCATAACACAAACCTAAACATCTTTGGGTTTTTTTAATACAAATCATATGGATTTCCTTCTAACTGTGACTTGTTAGAGTATCTTTAATGATTTGAAATCTTAAATATCTTAAATATATGAGGAAGTCACAGAATGTAGAAAAGGTATGTAAATTATGGAACACTGAGGTTGTGGTTTTGATCTCTGTACAGGCCATTCACTTAAGAGTTGGACTCAATTATCCATGTGGATCAGAATATTCTGTGATTCTGTTTAATATAGCAGAGGATTTCAAAGATAAATGAGAACATTTACCTTGTTTTGAGATAAAATTATTGCATTAAAAAAACTTAGTTTATCAGGATATCTTTTGTGTGAATTGGTGTGTGTCAAGCAGTGAGAATTGGCAGAATTACTTTAAATAAGCCTGTAACCTCTGAAGACTTAGCTTGGTTCCACCATGTCTTTACGGTGTAAAATCATCTCAGTGTATAACATCTATGTGCTTTTGCACAATGTTTATAAATAATTTACACAACTGCTTTTATTTATAGAACAGACAATTTTATGCAAAGCTCAGTGGAACTTCAGAAGGGCTGTACTGGAATTTTTGCATCTTTTCTGAATTGCACAGAGAAAACTACTAGTATGTCAGACTCAATAGAGGAGCACCACAAAGGTACTAGTGGAATACATAGAGTTAAATACAGATTGCAGGTCATCTTCTCTAGACAGTCTGTACATGCTGAGTATCATATCATCAGTTTTATAAACATACTTATATCTTGGCCCGATGAAGGTCAGTTGTGTTTTACATAATCATATTTTCCAGATAAGAATAAGGACCATAAAATTTATATGACAAGCATTCATCAGTTCCAGAAAGGGATGAAAATTTTTTAAAATTCTATGTACAGGAACAAATATATGACCACTGTCCCTTTTCCCCATGTTTTCTTTTATTTTTTTTCTTTTTTAAAATTTTTTAATTTATTTCTAAGCATGAACTTATTTAGGCATTTTGCTTACTCTGTACAAATAAAATAATACTTAAAATTCCTCCCCCACGCCATATGCATGTACTTATATTTACTTTGAGGCTGACAGCCTCAAAGTAGATTTTGCACATATCTTATACATTCTGAAACATGAAGCCCTCTTGGCAGTGTAATCATAAAAGTTTATGATATGGTTTAACTTTTCTGTGCATGCCGTCCTTCAAGTATCTTGTAGGAGCAGGTGTAGCTGTCTGAAATCAAGCCACTCAGGAATGTCAGTCTGTTGCCTCTAAATGGAATCCCAGCTTTTCTATAGCATTTAAGTTTCTGTCTTTCAACATTGTGTTACTAAAGACATGATTATGCAACAGGTGAAATGAACCTAGTCCCCTAGTAAAATTATGGGGGATTTCATTTCAGCAACAACTCTCAAGAAGATCTCTCTGTGTGAGGTACTTTTTAAAGCAAACAAATGAGAAAATCCTCAAAACTCAAATTCATGTAATTTCTATGATTTGCTTTGAACTTTAACAAGTAAGGATAGAACAAACACAGAATGATCATACTCATATGAGCAAATTAAAGCTTTTCTGAAAATGAGAGGGGAAAGCTCAAACTCTGAAATTTCCATGATATCAGGGTACCCTAAGTGAAAAATAAGAAAAGGAATTTGAGTGGACATCAAGGAACATCCCCTGCAGCACTACAGCACTCCGAAAAATGTAATAAGTGTCCATGTGTTATACCTGTGAAAGGCCCAGTGGTTACAAGTCTCTGGCATGCACGCAGTCAAAATTTTCTCCTAACAATGCAGTGATTAGCTCCTATTGGAGACGTAGCTGAGACAGGAAAGGTGTTTTATCATATTACAGGATGTTCGTAAGAATGAATCAAATAATTCAAATAATCAAATAATGTTCATAAGACTGAATCAAATGGTTTTCCATTTATCAAATGTGACTAGAAGACAGATTTATAAAACAATTAAGGTGTTAAGGGGCTCAGAAATATACTCATTTCAAGAGCAGCTAAACAGACTATTGTCTTCCATCTATATTTCTGTACCGAAATGTCTGCCATTTTCTATTTGTGTACCCTTCAGAATTGCCCAGAAATTAGGAAACATACCTTAAGAATATAATGTAAATCTGTGTCTTTGTGATTTTGGCCTGAAGTATTTCAAGGAGTGTGAGTTAAAGAGCAGATCAGAGTGTAATAAACATTGCACCTTGGATTAGCACTGCAATGAGGTCATCTTCTTCAGATTAGCTGCCTATGGCTTCTGCCAAAATCTATGACAAATTACATTATGCTTTGCCTGTAGAGACAATTATTGACTTCTTTGAGCCACAAGTTACTTAGTACTAGTCAAGATGAAACAGTGGGTGGGCTTTTTGGCCAAAAAAATGACATGATTATATCTTTTTTGTTTATGTTGTGGGTAGGGACACCCTCCAGAGACTAGTGAACCATATCAGCTTGTTACTTGTCTCTTTCGCTAAGTTTTCTCTAAGACAGATGTTCCCAAGAGAGGGCTAGTCACAAGAAGCCTGGAAGAAAATCCAGCAGGGCCAGTTTATCTCAGGGCTAAGAACTGTTACTGGTCTTCCTTAATTTAGTATCACAGACATAGCCTGTTGATTTTAATTGTCTTCCCTTGCCATTCCTACTCCCTTAAATTGGAAACACAGATGGAAAAGCCATAAGTCTATAAAATAATTTGCATCTCATTTGCCTATTATTAATTGATGAGGCAAAGCAGCACGTAGAAAGTTCTGAGGAAGAATGAATAAAGAGCCTGGAATGGAAGAGTGAAGCCAATCTTGGACCAAAAATTTCTGTATGGCCTCCAAGATATATCCCAGTTGTGAAATTATATGAGTACTTGACTTCTTTGTTAAGAGCAGAAGGGAGGAGAAAGAGAGGAAAAGAAGACAGAAACAGTAACTTTTTATTGCCTGTCAGTATTTTTCTGAATCTTTTGAATCTTTTATAGGCTCTATGACTCCCCTTTAGGAAGGTAAATATCACAGTGGTATATCTGATGGGAAGGTGTAAGAGAAAAATGAGGCTGAAGAAAAAACTCAAAACATAGCAGGGAGAGTATTTGAAATAAAAATATGCAGAATCCACCAGTTGCCTCTACTACCGTTCAAATTCAAATAGGGTCTGAAAACACATTCTTTATTTGGAATATGGTACAACTTCCTGTGTCCACTGTCCTATGATATCTTTTGCTGTATGACCCAAAAGAGTTAAAGATTTGCAAGCTATGGATAAATTCATGAAGATCTTTGTCAGGACCCATGTCAGACACAGATTTACAACACAGCTTAAGTGCCAACATATCGGTAAGTGGAAGACCGACCATGTCTATTCTGCTTCCTCCTCCATAATTGTTCTAGTATATTATTTTGTTTCTTTTGCTAACACCTATGTTCATATAATTGTGATATGCCTTTGAGTATAAAATGGAGTTATTTGTGTTATTGAAGAGAGCAAGTTAACAGCAACAATAGATGGCAAAGAACAAGAGATACTTTGTTCAGACTGGATTTCTAAGCTTTTTCTTAAAATATATTGGGATATCCTCTTTGGAATTATAACCAGGACACTAGAGAAATCCAAGAATAATATTTCTTCAAAGTAAAAGTTCAAGACAGACTCAAAAAGCCAAATTGATCCTTGATGCTTAAATGTTTGACAACAGACTGGTACTATAAGCAACTAATCTTAAACTCCAGTCCCCATGCCAGTATTTTAGGAGGAATGTTGACAGCTTAAAAAGAACTCATAGAAGATTCCTCAAAACAAGAAAAATATTCACTATGAGAAACACCATTTTTTTAGTTTAGCAAAGAGGTGGTTGGATTAGATGACATTTAAAGGTCCCATCCAGAGCAAACTATTCCATGATTCTATAATAAAATGTTAGTTGATGGCTTGTTCTGTTTTTCAGAAAAAAATTGCATGTATAAATATAGATACTTGAAACTGAAATTTGATAACTGTACATCAGCTGAGATGACAAGAGCATTGCAGACCAGAAAAATTGGGTACTGAATCTTTTTATATCTTGAAAGAATGTTACACATCAAATGTATATTATATGAAGACACAGAATATTATATTGGAGCTAATAATCTTCAAATATTTTTTAAAGAATTTTAGTAGACCCTTAAGCATTTAAATATACTGTATTTTTACATCAGAGTATTTGTAACAAGCAGAAAAGAAACATGGGATAATTTCAGACTAAACATTGGCCTTAAATGCTACTGCATTTACTACTACCCTAACCCTAACCCTACTGCTTTTCAAAACTGTGAATCATCAATCTGAGATTATTTTTAATTAACTCAGCTTATTGCAAGAGAGAACTTGGATGTTTAGTCTGTACCATGTGAATAATGACACAGTGTAGAAGTTATCAATAATGCTCATAGTTTACAGACTTTACTATTGCGTTCACTAGCCTTGATTTAATATTCTCTGAATTGCCATGGATTCAGAGGATAAACATCCAGATTTTTCAACATACAAACTGAAGTTATGAAATTCATATGTCACTGCTTGTAATACACAGAAACAAAATTTATATTCTTTCAGCTGAATGAAGATTATCAGAATCAAATGATCCCTGAAATATAAAGCATGGGGAAGTGGAATCGGAATCAAGAGAGTAGTTTCTGTGGTTTACCTAACTTCAGTCATTCTTAGTAACAATCTATTTTTCTAATTAAAATTCCATACAGACTGAATGAATGGCTGGAATGTCAAACTTTAAATCACTGTCTAAAGCAGCTAAAGAATTGTTGTGGGTTAGGAAATAAAAACCGTTCCCCCCATTCCCTGCTGGGCACGGACGCGCGGGGACTGCATCGGGAATGGGGCAGCCGGGGGGGCTGCGCTGGCGCCGGAGCTGTCCCACGCTCTCAGGGCTGCGCTGGGAACTGGGCTGCCCGCATCCGCGGGGGTGNGGGAGAGGGGCGTGCGCACGGGGTTTCTAATTTTTCCTGAGTATTTCTCCTTCAGTCAAAGCCGGGCAGAAGCTCGCGCTGAGCTAAGGGGGTCCTCAGACCGGCCACGTGCTTCTTCTAATTACCCTGGCGTCTCTCCGGGGGCCCAGAGAGAGACAAACACCATCTCCAGAGCGTCCTCATCCCAAAAACGGGCCCTGGGAAACTTAATTTGTTTGTCTGTTTGCACTTTATTTGTCGGGGTTTTGTGTGTGCGCGAAATAAACTGTGATATTTGTGTGTTTTCTTCATTTTGGAGAGGGTTTGTGACTTCTCTTGGAATCTCTTGTCCAAAATCGCTAAATTTGTGGTAAAACCACCACAAGAATTCAGTGCTTAGACTGTAATTTGTAGAATGGTTGTTTAATGTCTTTGGAGCAGAAAATAAGGACGGTATGTTTAAACTGGTATGTATATTTTTTCTTATCCAGACCTATAAGTCTGCTAAGCATTTTCATTTTCCTTGAAATATCCCAATGAAAGGACAATCTCTAGTATTTCTCAGGCAAGTCCAGTACTCTGAAATCTCTTATTTAGCAGAGGAGCTCAGGGAATTATATTTTTTTCTTTAGTAGCTTATAATGAGTGTACTTTATTGCTTTTCAGGGAATACTTCTTGAAATGCCAAAGCAGGTGTCTCAAAATGTCTCATTTTTTGTGCAGCAACCCTCACTCATAAAAACCCTGCTGCACGTTAAAACTTAATAGCTGGAATATATCATATTAATGCACCACAAGTTATATTAAAGTAACATTATGAAACTGAGACTTATACCCAGAAAAATTCAGGGTACTTAGTGTAAGTGATTTTATTTGAGCTATACCTCTTTTTGCACTGTCTGAGAGTGTGAAATCAATTTGTAATGTTGAATATTTGAAGGCTGAGACTATAATGTAAACAAATGCAGGCAAAGAAAAAATATGTATCACAAACTACTGGCTAACTAGAAGGAATACTGTTGAATTAAAAGCATAGCCTTCTCTCAGAGCTACACTTACTTTTATGGATGAGCATAAAGCAGATGAGTTAAATGGTTTAGACTGACAGGAGCAGGGAACACCTAGCATAATTCTCTTCCTGTTCTATACTGTTGATAATTTCCAGTAGCCTAAAAAGTACAGTTGCCTAGAGAAAGGGGGTTACTTATTTTCTCAGTAAAAGGAATCAATTCCTTAATTATTGAGATCATGTGTGCTTGGGAGGTAGTGAGGTAGGAGTTATCACTGACTATAAGAACAGTTATAAGAGCAATTTAAACAAATGCAGCTATAGCACTTTGATTCACTAAAGGTAAATAGTGAGGCATCTGATTATAGCTGTAGAGTGTTTTCAGTGGAATTCCTTCTTTCTTCCATATTCTTCCTAATTCTTTGACATAGAGTAAATTATATACAATTCTATATGCTACTTCGATACAGTCCATCAGTGGGTTATTCAGCAAAGATATAGACTTCCAAGATCTGCATGTCTTAGGTAGGGCTGTAGTAACCACTGATACGTGTTTGAAAAATGGACAGTGAGATGTGGGAATAGTATGTTCTAACCTGAGCGGTGATAAGGGAAAACAAAACAGAGACAAGAATTGTTGAATACATAACAGCCAAATAAATCACAGCTTCAGTGTTAGAAAGAATTTCATAAGAGTGAATTTTAAGGAGTTTCAAGTTGCCTCCCTAGAAAAGCAGTAGAAATTTCATCTGTTGAGTAATTTAAAGAGATTAGCCAAAGCATTAGGGAATGATTAGTTGATCAGCTTTCAGTGATATGGGCAAACAGAGTCTTTGATTCTCTCATTATTTTTCAGTTTTAGTGAATGTCCTTTAGAGGCTACTTCTTTATTTTAACTATCAGTTAAAAATCTCTTGTACCTAATAAAGGTACAAGGCACACAGAACTGTGCAAGACATTTATGTTTTTTGATAACAGTATCTTTGCCCAATTACCTTATCTTTTGAATAATTAGCTGAAATATATCCACTTGCATTGTCCCAACAACATTTTGTGGTCCTTTCAAATATATTTTTACACTGGACATTTCTTTTAACAATCAATCTTCTTTTTTTTTTCCTTTCTTTTTTTTTCTNTTCTTTCTTTCTTTCTTTCTTTCTTTCTTTCTTTCTTTCTTTCTTTCTTTCTTTCTTTCTTTCTTTCTTTCTTTCTTTCTTTCTTTCTTTCTTTCTTTCTTTCTTTCTTTCTTTCTTTCTCTTTCCTTTCTTTCTTTCCTTTCTTTCTTTCTCTCTCCAAACTGTTTGCCTAATCCTTCTTTGAAGTCAGTTAAACTCATTAAATGAATATGGATCTGCTCTCAGTAATGATACATGTGTCGGCACCAAGTGAATTTTTATGACTAAATTATTGCCCCTGCTGGAAATAGTGCAGGTTTTTACAATGGAAATAGTGACAACCAGACCCTTATCCATTGCAATGTTAGTAGTGAGACTATGCAAATGCAAAGGCGTTATTGGAGTTCTTGAGGGAATTGCAATTACATGACATATATATATTTTCCTGATTAAAACCTGCCATCCGTGTTTTAATGAGGAAGCCTAGGAACATATAAAACCTTTTGCCAAGAAACTTAAAAAAAGTCTGGATTATTGAAATCAATTCTGTCATTCATAGCTGGAGATGTCTCAGGTATTAACATAAACTGAGTCTTCAGAGTAGTGCAGTACTGACTCAAGAACCAGGACCAAAAGGATAAAGCAATCAAAGTTTAAAGAAAGAATCACTAAAATAGTGAGAAGTTTCTCTTTCCTCTATTCTCCGTTGAAAATGAGGCTTGATGTTAGAGAGAAAGCCTATTCCTTATATAAAAATACCAACTTAAGGATGCAGCATAAAGGTCAGAAAATTTGTAATTAACCACAATTGCCCTGATTTCTAAAAAGTTCACAAGTTATTTGAATTCAGGCGATTGGATACATTTTTGTAGGAGGTCCCAAAAGATTCAAAATTTCTGGTCCACAGTAGATTTTTTTTCCAAAACCTTGTATGAAGTTCAAAGAGACAATAAAATACAAACCTTCATGAAAAGCTACAATAATCTTTATTCATGTATAGGCAAATTAAGGCAAATACTATCTCATCTAGGTGTCAGAGGAAGCCAAACTCAGAAGATAGGAATCCTTAGTTATCCAGTCATTCTCTTACAGAAATACCTAACACAAATTGCATTAGAACCTCCCAACTAATGCAGTTTTTTCCTTCCAGCTAGGCAGTGAGAATAATTGTGCTGTGATACAGTAAGAATCTTGCATAGAAATTCTATCTTCTGGTGTAGGCAGGTCTGTGCTTTTTAGCCAATACTTCTGTACAGCAGACACCTACTTTCAAGTCACATAACGAAATTCTGTTTGCACTTTTCAAGGGTCTGAGAACACCCACAGAATCTGACTGTCCCGGCTAGTCCCACAGGATCCTTACCTATGAACCTTCTACACTAGACCCTGATCTCTATGTCAGCTCAGACATGGGCAGCCATGGAAACCTGGGCAAGCCAGCCCATGTCCAGTCCTACTCCTGCTGCTATAGATTACTGACAGGTTTTCCTGGATGGACTTTGGACCTGTGTGCTAGGTGTATTGTCTGTAAGCGTGGTCATCCTTGGCTCCTGTCTTGTCTTGTTTTGTCTTGTCTTGTCTTGTCTTGTCTTGTCTTGTCTTGTCTTGTCTTGTCTTGTCTTGTCTTGTCTTGTCTTGTGGAACAGCCCCCCTCTTACTTGTCTGCAACAGCAGTTTTTACTTTCTTTCCTCCTCCACTCTTGTTTTTCTTCATATTTATACCGTGGCTGCTCCAGCTTGGAGCTGAACACTTATTTTTTACTTGCTTTTAGCAATGTGAATCTTCAGATTACAGTTTAATGGGAGGCCAAAGGGCTGCTAATAATACTTGAAGTCAGGAGTTCAGAAGTCAAGTGTTTTTAGACTGCCATCTGAGTTCCAGAGAGAAAAAAAAATTCAAGAAATTTGCATACTTTCTCCCTTCACCTTTACAGGTCAATCTGCAATATTATAATAATAGTACTACTTATGTTTAACCTAAGATCCTTTAACTGAGGGACAAAAATTACTTCATTTATCTAGAGGGTTTCAGATTTGAAGGTGATTCGCTTAAAGTCATAGATCAAGAGAACTGAAAAGGCAACAATTATGCTCAGTACAACCCAGTTTGTGCTCAACCTTCCAACCATGTTCAAGTATTCAGTTAGAGTATCAAGCTTGAAATCTTTGTCTTTCCTTCCTCCTGCTCAGCCTTCCTCTGTACTTGCTGGAAAGAAGAAAGTTATTTCATAGGACAGGTCTGAAGCATCATGTTTCTTTTGGTGAAATATGAAACATAGGCTTTGATCTCAGAAACATTAAAGGAGTAATTCTAGAATGCTACCCTATAAGCAAGAGTATCAGACCTCCACTGCTTTCTTTGTCATGTAGCACAGAAAGAAATTGCCTTTGGAAGTATTCCTCCTATAGAGAGAAGTGTACAGCCATCAGAGGACAACCTTGAGACCTGTTCATTAATTTTGTTCTCTAGTCCCTTCACAAGCTTTGTTGCACACTATAGCACCTCAGTGTCCTTGTAATGAGAAGCCCAAAACTGAACACATTATTCAAAATATAGCCTCAGCAGTGCTGAGTACAGGGGACAACTGCTTTCATAGTCCTGCAGACCACATAATTTCTGATGCAAACCAGGATGCCATTGGCATTCTTGACAACCTGGACACACTGCCAGCTCCGAGTCAGGTGATGTAATTGTTAAGAGAAAGCACACAGGTTTGGTGCTGCTAACTTTTGTGTTAAACATGTATATTCAGAGGAAATATAAAAATAAACCCCAAATATCCTGAAGCAAATTGATTTCTGACTTCTGAATTTCAAAGTTGGAAAGAGGGAAGAAGAGTACTGGGGAAGTATAGCAGTAGGGTTCCATTAATTATTTTGTGTTCACAAGTTAATGAGCTCTGAATCTTCCTTTAAAGATATAAGACCTGCCTGACATGCTGTTATCATAAAATAATCTGTAGGTGAAGAAACTGTTACCTAGGGAAATTTATATATGTAAATTAGTATAGGGTGAACATGTTGCTGGAGCTTTCTGCTTTCATTGATAGTTATGCAGTGTAACAGTTATCTGTGTACAAACTAACACAATTTTCCATACAGTTCTCATTTTATCAAGGTTCATTAATTTACTAACTAATCA
>VYZS01036108.1:0-33816 GCA_013400695.1 Neodrepanis coruscans
TGTGGTAAAACCACGACAGGAGCCAGCGCTGCTCTCTGACATCAGGGACGGACCAAGCTGCTCTTTGGGGGAGGTAACAGAGAATTCAACACCCTGTTGTAGCATCAGTGCGGAAAAGGTTCCAGGTGCTGAACAAAGGTTTGTATCAGTAGGCCCACAGCTCCTGCTTTTTTTACAAGCAGAGCTCTTTCAGCTTTTTCAGAAGAACCCAGTGTCCTTCAACATAATTTTTTTAATGAATGTTAATACCTAAAGCTATGGGAACAAAATTGATTTACGGGCTGGGCTGTGCATTTATAAGCTCTGCACAAGCTGAAGAGGAGATGTCTAAAATTATTTTAACTCTGCTTATATGTTCAGCCACAATAATGCTATGAGTAACTTAATTTAAAAAAAGTGGAAAAATATAGAAAACCCTTTATGTCCCATGCAAGGAAAGCTATTCCCACTCTAAATCGCTGCTGACAGGAAGGCAGAAGGTTAATGAGAGCTGCTTCTTGAGGGCTAGTTTTCTGCTGTGTCCAGGAACAAGCCAAAGATGAGCTGTGCTGTTTCTTGATCAAGAGCAATGAAGGAATCTCAAACCCCATCATTTATTCCAAAGAACACAGAAATTTACTGTAACTGTGTCCTCCCTCTGTGTTATGCTGCATCTTGACACTGTCTGAAAACATAACCTTCTGGTACGTGGGTTCTCTTTAATTTTATCAGTATCAAGAGGTGATTCAACACAATGGGGGTTTCTTTAGCATTTGGGACAGGTCTGTTTTACTGGTGTGCTTTGTTTCCAGAAACACTGGCCTGTCACAGACTTTGACAGGGCTGAGGAACACTCCTGTGGAAATGACATCTTTGGACTGAATTTGTGTTGAAATTATTTTTTTCACATAACTCATGATACTTTGCATTTCTGTAACACTTTCAGTTTGAAGGCCTCAGAACTGTATGTAGATTAATTCTACAGTATAGAAATGCATAGGAGGAGGTAACTGTTCCATATTTATGTTTCATTTTTCCGTGGTGTTTCCACAGCTGAGTGGACTGCATGGAGAAAGCTGTCTGGTCTGCCTGAGGTCCCTGAAGAGCAGGAACTGGCAACATTGACAGAAACTACATTACCCAACTCTTGAATCCAGAGAGATTAGAAAAATGAGTCCTGGGGCAGTCCACACTCACCAGAATTTTTGGGGTCTTCTGTGTGTGCCCGATGTGTGGGATGATCCCTGATACCTGGAAGGGAATAAAGAGAGGGAGCTGCAACAGAAAGCAGGTGATGGGAATGATATTTAAGGGTGGGTTTTAGAAGTCCCTGTGCTTTTAGCAGCTGGTTGTTCTGAGTTGTGCTCTGCTTCGACCCCAGAGCTCCCTCCCAAGATCTGTGTGGGGGCTGGATCTTTGCTGCCTGAACATCCTTTGTTCCCCAGGGAGGGCCCTGTGCTCTTCTCCTTGGAGCCTGCGAGGGGCTAGGGCTCACCAGAAGGGCTTTGGGGGACAGGGGCTGTGTCAGGAATACTGGAAGGACTTTTTTATGCTCCTTTTTTTTGCAGTGGGATTGTCTGTAGTGGTTGGGCTCAAAGGAGACCTGAGGCTGCTCTCTGCGCTTGCTGCCTTTGAAAACTGAGCGTGTCGCTGTCTCCAGCTTTTTTTTGTATTCTGCTGGTAGCTTCTGGTTGCGATGCTAATTTGAGCATATCTCCAACCATTTAAATGGGATAGTTCAGATATTTCATATCTGAGCGTGATCTGTTTACAATGAGGAAACTGTCACCACTAAAATAAAAGGCCATAAGTAACATCAAGTTTCTCCTTAACGAGAATATGGAATTCCAATACAAGTAAACAGGAACAAAGCCCTCTTATTTTAGAACCGCTCAGCACACATTTTGATTTAATCAGGAATCAATTATTGCACAAGAGCAACCTCAAGTCGCCAACACCTTGTAACACAGTTTGCATAACCAAAATGAGGAGCACTTTGAAGACGTGCACAGAGGTGTAAACAGGACAAGCCTGCAAGGGTTGTGATAAGACAGAGCAACACAGGGAAAAGGGAAAGGAGCATGTCTGGAGCAAGAAATCCTTTCACTGCTGCACCAGTGTCCTCCCAAGAACCTGAATTACCACCCAGCCCTAAGAGGGGACAAAAAGGCTGGAGAGATTTGAAATTCCAGGATGATGGCTACCCATGGGGATGAACTAGATGCAAGAAGAGTGTGTAACATACAGTCAGTGTCATGCACATCTGCTCTCCCGAGGACTGCAAATGCCGCTCTAAGGTCACTTTTTGGCTCCAGCCTTTTAGCACAGAGAGTGAGAACTGCTCCAGGCTGCCCCGTGTTACTCTGGGGTGCTAATAGTGCTGTTATCTGGCCAAGCCCAGCTTATTTCTTTAAATCTGTATATCTATATGTGTATTCCATGGAGCCATCCTTACATGTTGTGTGTTAACATACTAGGATAGTCAGGAGAGGAAGGTAATTTTTATTGTTTTTTATTGAGATGAAATGCTGTATTTTGACTCTGAGATTAAGGCCTCAGTTGTTTTATTGTCATCCATAAGATGAAGAGTTTGTAACATGCTGACGTGTAAATGTTTGTGGTGCCATGTGTGTTTTGTTCCAGCTTCAAAGCTCTGCAGCCATCCCTCCCAGTCAGCAGCCAGTTCCTTCTGCTGTCAGAGTTAAAAGCCTGTTTACCTTTGAACTCGGTGGGAACAAGAACTGGCCCCATGTGTCACTGTGGGAAATAATTGACTTCACTCATCCCATCAGCCCTGAGAGCTGATTTGAACCAAATTACTCAGGTAATTGCAGCACAGTTTACTTACAGTTTTATATCCTTAATTACCACACAGCTCTCCAACATTAGGAATGATGTGGGCTGAGGGACAAGAGAAAAAGGTATGAGTGATTTCCTGCAAGCTGTGTTCAGATAACACACAGAGACCCCAAAAATCACACTGCCACTCCAAAAAGTAGAGTGTACTCAGCTTTTGTGATTTCTAGGGGGTACTGGAGCAAACAGAGGAGATGTTCATTTTGTATCAGCCCACTTTGTATTGCTGAGGCCTGAAGTTCTGAAGAGAAACTGAGAATGTTGTCTTGCTTTTCCCCAAAACTGATCTTCATCTCTTAATTTTTGCCTATTGTTCATTTATGGTCTGTCTTCTAAATGTCCTTTCTTCAGTAATTTTCATTGTCTGCTTTTATGCCACTTGGCAACTCCAAGGTGATAAACTACTGACTCTTCATTAAAGAGAACAATCCCCAGTGGCTTTAGCCTGTAGTACTTTTATGGGATCTCTTTTCCTTTCCCTACTAAATGTTTGATGGGAAAGGGGCATAACCATTTATAAAGGCCAGTTTAAAATCTGTAAGTGAAAGCTGGATCTCTTTTGGTTTTGTCGTCCTTCCCTTTTTATGAGCAAATCAGGATTATGCTCCACAGTACTGGGAATTCTGTAGTTACTTCCCTACTGTAGTCTCTGATCCCATCCCCAAGATGGATGATTGCAGTCTCACAGCGACTCAGAGAGATTTATAGACCCCATTTTGCAGCTTGAGAAGCTGAGGCTCAAAAAGGCCAAGTCATTGGTTCGAGTTACAAAGGAAGAATGGAGCAAAACCAAGTCCTGTCACAGCACTGTCACCTTAAATTCACTGTTCTGTTGTGATGCAAAGAACAATATGACTCATGGATGTACATGTCTTTTCTATATAACCACCTCATGAACAGGGATAACTCAGTGTGATTTTAGGGAGGAAATATCCAGAAAGATATATTATCATTTGGATAAGGTAAAAAAACTTGAGGTTTTTAATTCACCATTGAAAGCTGATGGCCAAAACAACTGGCTGGCTGCAGGTATTGCTGTAGTATCTTCCTATCCTTCTTAGCTGTATCCCTGAAAAATTGAATGTTGGGATTTGGAATGGTATATTTGGGTAAAGAACAGATAATGTCATGGTCATAGTGAAAAGTCTGGTGAAGGAAACAGAAGAAGGTAACAGTCTCAAGCTTTTCAGAATGTCTCAATTTCAGAATTAAAACACCCAAACCCAAAGCAAACAGGCAAAATGAAGGAGGTCCTGTTTGACACTCAGTGACATCTTTCCTGTCAGCAGCAGTCCTCCCACAGTTTTCCTTGATCCTTCTCCACTCAATCCATCTTTATCCACAAACTGACTCTCTTGATGAACTCGACTTTCAGCCAGACCTGACTCCCTCTTACCTTAGGACTTGCTTAGCTCGTTGTTATCCACAGCCAATCTTCCAGTCTCTGCTCACATTGCCAGGCCCACCTCTGGCCCCTCAGCCTGAAAACCCACCTTTGGCCACCTCTCACCGCATGACAGACATTGTGTGTGCATGCCTGTGCCCTGGGCAGGGACACCTTCCTCTCTCCCAGACTGCTGGGATATCCCTGTCCATCCTGGCCTTGGATGGTGGTGGTGGGTGTATGACAGACTGTGATTCACTAAGTCCCTCACTAAGAGGGGACATCCATTGAAACAACTAACAGGTAGATTGGAAACTTCAATTGAAGAAAGTAATGAGCTTTTTGTGAGGTAATGGGGGCTGATTTGAAATGGGATTACACAAATTCATGTCTGTCAGGTACATGAATAGCTATTACAAGGAATATTCAGGGGTGTATCCTTCAACATCCCTGACTCAAGGCAGTAGGTGGGACCACAGGAAGGGGCTCAGGGGTTCCTGAAAGAGCCTTTTCTGTCCCAGTTGTCTGTGAGATGGACCATTGGCCTGAGGGCACTGTATAAATAGGCCTGGGGTTGCTAAAGACATATCTCAGATATTTGGATTTGCTTTAGTTTTGAGTAGCACAGTACCCAACAAATTGTGAACATGATCCATCATCCATAAAACAGTCAGGGGTACTGGGGAACAAACTACAGCCAGGCACAAAAATAACCATTTCAGAGACTTACTGGGGAAGAGTTCACTCTTTCATGATCCAACACTTCTGGTATCAAATAGAATTTTGCCTAAAAGTGACAACCAACATTCCTGCTCCAGTTTCCTGAGTACTTTGGAGGTGTGGAAATGAGCAGTTTTGTACTTGCACAGGTCTCTGGAATGGTGCTGCTGTAGCATGTGGCCCTTTTGATCCCTCCTCAAGATGCCTGAGCTGGGCTGGGTGCAGCTTGGACCTGGGATTTTTTAGTGGCCCAACATACTCCTCACAACACAGCAGGGATTGACTTTGAGCCTAATCTGC
This sequence comes from Neodrepanis coruscans, assembly GCA_013400695.1. Lineage (NCBI taxonomy): Eukaryota > Metazoa > Chordata > Aves > Passeriformes > Philepittidae > Neodrepanis > Neodrepanis coruscans. The sequence goes on from VYZS01036108.1 coordinate 5,240, forward strand.
TCTACAAGTGACCCAATCTACTGCCAGCACATCTCTCATGACAGCAAGGAAGACATCTGGGGGGACAGAGAACCTCCCTTTAAAAAACATGAGATGAGACAGTTTGTGTGATTTTTTGAGCTTGGAGCTTTTGGAGTTGGAGCCTCTTTTCTGGCTCAGAACATTTGCTGCATATTGATTCTCCTGGAGTTACATAAGGCCCGGGCCCAGCCCTTTGTCACCAAAAGCAGCACAACTGTTTCCAGGACCATGAGTCATGTGTGTGACTTCTCTTTTTAACTTCCCACTGGCTGGTTAAAAATACACTTTAAATCAGTTTTGCTTTGCAACACCGAAGAGAAACAGCAGTGAGTTCTCACAAAAACTGGAGATTTGGGCAAAACCTGATGTTTTCCTATGTTAAAAAGTTTGTGCTGAGAAGGTGGTACTGATATGATGTTACAGAATACAGGATATGTGTATCTAATTATGTACATCTAAAATTCAGGTTGGAGGTGCTAGAATCATCTTATTGAAGCCATAGGGAAACAAATTAATGTTTGCAGCAGTGGGGAAAATTGAGTAGTTCAGTGTACACTCTCACTTTTTTGGGGTAATGTGTTTATTTATAGTCAATTGAACATTAAAGGCTATGAAAGTGGGTATGCTGAAAAAATAATAAACAGAAGTACAGGGTGAGAGTGGAATTCTCATTGAAGTACCTTGTGTAATCCCACCTGGTTTAGCAAAGCACCCACTGATGTGTAAGAGCAGCTTTTCCTTGGCCTCCTTCTGTGGTGTTTCAGAGCTATAACAACCTGATTTTCATGTACTGGCTTTTGAACCTTGTGTTGTTTTGCTCCAACTTTTGTGCCAGGGATCTAACTTGCTGCGGATGTGCCTCCTGAAGTACTATCAGGCCATCCCTGCCCTGGGTCCCTGCTCTGATCCCAGGATGGAGCAGTTTGGCACGTGTGTGCTGCCCTGTTTGTGGTCACAGCATTTGTGGAGCCAAGCCAGACCTCTGCAGAGTACACACAGGGAAAACAGGGTGTGGAGAAACCATGGGAATCACCCCAAGTCTCTTGGCCATCCGGGAATTTCACGAGTAAGTTGTGTATGCTGCAGTCCGGCCTATTGGCCATCAGGCTCTTGAAGTGAGAGGTTTGTGACACAACTCCTCAATCCAGCTCCCTCTGATGGGTTTAAAGAAGCAACTGCAGCGCTTTCAGTGGCTCCCCAGCTGTGCTGGAAGCACGCAGGTGTTCAACTTCTCTCTCAAGAGCAGTAGAGGGGAATTGGGTGACTTGTATAAAGCACTCTGAAGGTTAGGAGCACACCAGTTTAGGAAAATTTTTTTCATGGAATAAGTGGTCAGGCATTGGAACAGGCTGCCCAGGGAAGTGGTGCAGTCACTGTCCCTGGAAATGTCCCAGAAATGTGTGGATGTGGCACCTGGGGACAGGGGTTAGTGGTGGATTTGGCAGTGGGGAGGATGGTTGGACTGGGTGTTCTTAAAGGGATTTAGGATCCTCAGTTCTGGGTGTGTGTGTGAGCAGTGGCTTTACAGCAGTTGAGATTGGTTTTGCTGAAGTCACATCACTAATATGATATTAACAGATCATATGTTGCATTTGTAGGATAAATATATGAAATCTATGTGTTTGCACCAGGGCTTTTGGTGTTTTTGTGAGCTGAGAAGGCAGCAATTCATCCTCCTGGCTGCTGTGTCCAAAATCAACTGCAACAGCTCAGTGAAGGGTTTATGAGTGACATCGCCAACATTTTTTTCATTCATCTCACACACTTGCATTGATCTCAATAAGTGAGCTATTTTTAGTAAAAATAATGGCAGAGGCATGACAAGGCAAGAAAGGCTGAGACATGACTTGACAGTTCCTGCATATATCATGAACCTCTCTGCTTTGCTTCAGAGCTTTTTGCGTTTGTGTTTGAAAACTAGCAAGAGACTCAAAAAAACTGATGTGAGGTTTTTATGATGGGTTTTTCCAAGGCAAAAATCAGTGAAACAGCTTCATACCACCAGCACATTTGGGGCAAATTAAGGCATTTGAGAGGACAGAGAGTAGATTTTAAGTCAATTTGTACGAACACAGCCAGAAATACATACAAGAACACAAATAGAGTTTATTTTTACGTCTTTATAGGTGTGTATATATATATATATACATATATATATATATATATATACACATATATACCCATGTGTCAAAATCCTATCCCAGCCCAAACCAAGACGCAGTGTGAGTTATACAGAGACATGTGTCAGTGCCTGGGTAGGAGGCATATCCAAGAGACCTTCCTTGGGATAACCCTGTGAGTAACCACATGCACAAGTCAGGGGAGGATCAGGCCCAAAGCAATGCTGCTGCTTAGCAACTGTTTTCTGACTGGATGTTAGCAGGAACCTTGCAAATCATAAACAAATAGGTAGGTCCAGGCAGAGGCCAAGTTAAATAAAGTATCCTTTACCCTTGCTCTGTCTGCTCCTTTTAATTCATGGTAAAATGTCCATGAAAAATAAGAGGGAGCATTGGACACGGAGCTTTAAAGGAGGGATTTAAAGGAGAAGTAAGTGGAAAATAAATATGATGCACAGGAAGTTTTCAGCCACTAAAGGAAATAAATAAGATCTCCAGAGGATATAAAAATAATTGAATTCAGTCTTTTAAAGCCAAAATTTTAAGTGGATGTAAGATTTTCCCCTTTTCCCTCCACAGGTAGTAATTACAAATATTTGTTATTTCTTCCATAAAACTTAATGTGGAAAAGAGAGGCCAAGTTGTTGCTTCGGGTGTTTTTATTTACAGATATTTTTGGTTATGTCTGCCAGACCTTCTCATGCACTGAAATGTCATTAATGCCCAAGGATGAACTTCAAAAAGACAGTCCCAGCCAGCAGCCTACAGAGCTCTTGCATTTGCTCACTGACACACCATGTGCTGCCTGGCAAATTGCTAAAAGCACAATTTCCAGGGATCTTTGTATCCCTAGAAATGCAGCTGGCACCCAGATACTGCCTTTTCAAAGGAAAATCTAATGAAAAGAAAATGAGGTTCCTAAATCTCTGGGCAACTGGATTCTTAATCTATTATGGTGCTTTTGAAAATCCCATTAGGCATCTAACTCACATCCCAGTCTGGCTGGAGGGTAAATCCCTGTGGACTGATCTCCCCGTATGCATCTGTGGGTAGTTTTTCAGTGCAATACACCTAATAATGGCCCAATATCCATGTAAAGTAGCCTAAATTCTCCCCAAAAGATGCACAAGACAGGCAAGTACCACTGTTTTTATCTCCTGATCTAGAAATCTTAGGGCAGAGAGACTGACCTTTGTGCCTTTTTCAGCAGAGGTACTGCTGCATAAAATACAGAGCCCTACTTGTACTTCCAAAAGCACCTGAAGCTTCTCCTTTTCTTTGAAGCTTAAATACTTTCAAACACCTGGTATTGAGGATTTAATGGTAAAGAAATCAAATTTGGATGCTAAAATTTTGGCCTTGCTTTGAAAACTCAATCAATACAATCACAGAATTCCAGAATGGTTTGGCTTGGAAGGATCTTAAAGCTCATCCCATCCCACCCCTGCCCTGGGCAGGGACACCTCCCACTATCTCAGGTGGCTCCAACCTGGCCTTGGACACTTCCAGGGATGGGGCAAGCACAGTTTCTCTGGGCACCCTGTGCCAGGGCCTGCCCACCCTCACAGCCAAGAATACAGAATGGATTCATTTACTGTACAATTCCAGGCAGGTACTTTTGTCCCGTTATCTCTGCACAGCCTTGCTCGTGCAAACTAAAGACAACTGGTTTGTCTCCTCCAGTTACTCTGAAAAACAAGGACAACAGGAATGGTGCCTGGCAAATGGATAGGAACAAAATGGGAAAATCTTGCAGAGCAGCTTCTGAAAATGCTGCATCTTAAGGAGCACAGTGAGAATTTTTCTGTAAAACAGAAGAGAACAGAAAACATTTAAAGTTCTTAATATAATGATGATGCTTTTTAACTAACACTGAGAGCAAAGTGACACACTCATCTGTTTGAGGCATTTCTACTGCAGAGTTTCCAACCTTGCAAGCATCACCCTTTGGCCCTGAGGGCTGCTTTTGTACAAACCCATGTTGACACACTCACTAATCTTTGGAAGGTTCTCAGCAAAGAAATTGTATGTAAGCCAGAGGGATGTCTGCAAAAAGCATTCTGTGCTCATAATGCCATCAGAAAAAAGTTAAGCAATACAAAATTATATTTATATTTTCTGTTTATCTTCCTGTTTTGAAGTCTCAATATCAAGTGTTGTAAAAACCTTGAGGAATTCGTGCTGTTATTTTTAAGCAAGAGAAGGTGGTTTTATCCTTAAATATTGGGTGGGTTTTGATCAGAGACAGCTCAGTGCTGTCTCAGTTTTTTTTAGGACACAAAGAACACTGTCAGGCTTCGTGATGATGCTCCTGATACCACTGCTCTTAGAAGACAAATTAAAACAGAAATCCCTGTTTTCTGGGAAGCATCACTTCAGTGGAAAATTACAGGGTTGTGTGAGATGGAAGGAGGGTTTCTGGATTGCTAACAGCGACAGCAGCTTTCATTTTCATCAGGTTTTCCATCACGAGATTGATGCTGCCCTTGAGTCTGAAAATGGCTGGCAAAAGACCTGTGGATGACTGGAGGAGACCCACAAAAAGGCCTGTGGGAAGATGTTGTAGCCACTCAGGCAGAGTAAGTCTTTGTCTAAGACAACCGATCCTTGGCATGTGCAAACAGAGCAAAACCCAGAGTAACTAATCTCAGAATGAAAAATTAGATCAATTAACTTTGGTTGCATTTTCATCAATGGTCATCAGGGGAAATTACTCCTGGGTGAAAGAGAACAGCAAGTACAGGGTGTTCAGGAAATCACCACCAAAGGTGAACATTTATGAAAGTTTAATGGGTCTTGTAGATTATAACTGCTGTCTTTCAAGGATGACTACCATGGAATGCACAGGGAGCTCATGTGATGGGGAAATAAAATTTACAAGCCCAGTCCATGGGAGTGGATGGAGACTCAATAGCAACAATTCATCTGTCAGCCTCTTCATGTGTTATACACTAATTGCAATTAACAGCTTTGTGTACATCAAGTCTCTTAGCAATTAGCTTGCTCTGCCTAAGCTTGGGATCAGGAGCCGAAGATGGTCTGTAAGTCTAAAAGCAATGTGAGGATAAACAAACACATCTCCTTCATGGGACACAACACAGAATCACAGAGTCAGGAATGCTGGAAAAGTCTCAAGATCAACCTTGTCAGCCAGCCCAGAGCACTGTGCCACGTCCAGTCATTCCTTGTGCTCATAAACTCTTGTGCAAATACTTCCTGAGAATGAATACAAGAATAAAGCATTCTATTAAGCCTTAAAAGTGTTCCAGTAGCAGTACCTTCACCTTCAGGCTGGTGACAGACCATGGGGGTCCTCCATGGCAGCCAAGCTCAGACGGAGCTGGTCTGTCTCATGTGTGAGGTGCGTTACCCAGCCCCAAAGTTAAACTGCCTGGGAGCTGTTCCACTGGATCAGCTCACCCTTCCCGGTGGAGGTTTGGATGTTTAAATGCTCACCTACCTGCTGCTTTTTTTGCCTTAATGCCTGAGTGACTCGGTGGGTCAATGGGCCAAAGCCCAACTCCCCCAGGTTCAGACTGAAACCTGACCTTTATGCTTGGCTGAGAGGAAGAACAAGATCTTCCTCACCTCGAAGGATCAATAGCCCTCATTTAAACCTCATGAAGAGCCAATAAACCTCTCTCCATCCTTGTCTGTGGGAGGCAGGGACCAGTCTCCTGAGAGCTGACATCTCAGAGAGATGGAGAGTAACTTGCCCAGTTGAGCTGGACCCCAGTTTGAATCAGTAGGTAACATCCTCAACATATGATTTAAATATTAACATTGGTTTTAAATATTAACACTTCACTATACAAAACCTGTCTTCAGCTGAAAAATAAGTTGTTTAATGAGGGAATAAATACAATTAATGCCTTTGAAATGCAAACCTGCCTTTGATTGTAGCAGAGTAAATATGAAAAATGCTTCCTATTAATAAAACTGAGGCATTCCCTGCCCAAAACTGGACGCACAGCAGTTGATGGGCTCAATACAACAAAGACAAGATATAATTTATAGTATTAGTGCATGCAGATTTCTCCAGAAAGGTTCTATAACCTCCTACTCCAATTCTGTTTGTCTCTCCATGGATGACTTATTGTGACTTATTGCAGTCCATCCATACCAGGAAATAAGCTGGTTGATGCTGGTGAGTTGGTTTTGTTTGACAGTAACATCTTTCCTCAAGATAGTGAGAAGTTATTTCTGTAACATTTCAAAGTTGAAATTTTTGTTTTAATGTGACAATAGTATTTCACATAGGGTAGAGCACTAAAATAGGGCCTGAAAATGTCAGCTGTTGGGAGCAGTGCTTTGTGGAAAGGGATTATTCACTTGCTTTCTTCATTCCAATATTTATACATTGAAATGTCACTACTGTGGGGTTCAGCCACCTCTCTTACAACTGAGATCATTTTACTTTTCAGGATTTGCTCTTATTTCACAGTGATAATAAATACTGTCACTTCTATAAACAGCCATTCTCTCTTTCCCTCCACAAATCATTTTCATTGAGCAAAACACACGGCGAGTTTGCAAACAGGGGACCATGGTTTCAGATGTTTCATGTTAACTCTTCCCCTGTCCCTCCTTATCCTTTAGCAGTTCATTTGGTGGTTGTCTCCTCAGCCAGCTGGCAGCAGGCCCTGGCTGAAGAGCAATGGCAGAGCCTTGGAGCTGCACAGCCAGTGGTGTCAGGCTGGCCACCCTTTTCCCTGGAGAGGGGGGAAGGACACAGCCCAGCTGGGAAGCACCACTCACAACACCCAGGGGCAGAAGATTCATTACCAGCCTTATCCAAGGGGGAAAGCTTGGAGCAATGTGCCTTTGCTTCAGGTTTTGCTGAGATTGGAATGACAGGGTTGGGCAGCAGCAAATCTTTCCTGCTTTCCACAACCTCCCAGATGTATTACAGATTCATGGAATGGTTTGGGCTGGAAGGGACCTCAAAACCCATCCCATTCCACCCTCTGCCATGGGCAGGGACACGTCCCACTGTCCCAGGTGGCTCCAACCTGGCCTTGGCCACTCCCAGGGATGGGGCAGCCACAGCTTCTCTGGGCACCCTGTGCCAGGGCCTCCTCACAGGGAAGAATTTCTTCTCAATATCCCATCTCCCTGTCCTCTGGCAGTGGGAAGCCATTCCCCCTGGTTCTGTCACTCCAGGCCCTTCTAAAATGTTTTTATAAGTATATATATATAAAAATATGTAAAGCTGTAAAACCTAGGAGGAACCTGGGGTCTTAATTTTGTTACTCAATTTCTCACCTACAGAAAGTGGTAAATTCACTATTTCAGTGGATGGCAGACAGAGCAGAGAGCAATTACACCCCCCAGCAGGAAACATCTCGCATTAACAGGGCTCCGTTTGGTGCTGGGGATTCAGTGGGATTCAGCTCTGGTGGGCAGTGGCACAAACCTTAAATACAGAACATTACATGACATTAATGTTGCTTTTTAAAATAGGCTGCTGATACTGAGACTTATGTAAGGAAATACATAAATTTACTGTTCAACATGGTGGGTAGATGCCCTGGGGCAAAGATGTATTAGAGAAGTAGAATGTAATTAAGGTTACTTAATGCTGGGAAACTAAACATTACTTGGGTTATTATGTCATTCCTAATATATTAATCAAATCCATCTCAGTTATGTTTCCTTATTCACTGTCTTTACTAATAGTGCTTCGTTTTCCCTTTCTTCTAAAATTAATATTTATATTCTGTGCTTAATGTATTTTATGGTTTAATGAAGAACCTCAGCATTGAAATGAGATTTTTTTTCTGTCTTTGATTTTACAGGTATGGGAACTGTTCCATCAAAAAGCAGCTGAGATTAATATCCAAGACATATTTTCACTTGCAAAACTGTATCAATTAACTAGAGAAGGCATTTACTCTGCCTGTAGGCTCAGCAACTTTATTTTCTTTGGTGGAGTCAAATAGTCTTTAAACATGATTACAGGTTTCCACAGAGAAGCTGTGGCTGCCCCATCCCTGGGAGTGCCCAAGACCAGGTTGGAGCCACCTGGGACAGTGGGAGGTGTCCCTGCCCATGGCAGGGGGTGGGACTGGATGGGCTTTAAGGTCCCTTTCAACCCAAACCATTCTATGTTTCTCTACTTTTCCAAGAGTCCAGATTCTGGATAAGTTTACTCTAAGTCTTTTCTAAGTATGAAAGAATGTGAAGGTTTAATAGTTTCTGCTTCAGCCTTTCATCAGTGCTGATTCTTCACATTTGAAGGCCCAGCTTTGTTCCCGGGTTTGTGCAGATGCACAGTAATTATCCTGCTAGAGATTAGTGGTGCAGTTTTAGATAAGGAGGGAACAAATGGATCCCCTCCATTTCACACTCACCACGTGGTAACAGCTCCAGCCTGCTCTGTGCTCTGTGGAAGCCTCCAGAAAGGGTGACCCCAAAAGCCCCAGTCACACACAACCTGAATGACACCGAATAATTCAACTTTTCCAGCTGCTATACTTCCCTCTGGAACATCCAAGGGAGCAAAGGCTTGTTGGGAACTTCAGGAAGAGTCTGTGCAGAGCACAGGAAGACTTCTGGACCTCTCCTGAGGTGGGCATGGGTCTTTCTCAGGGAACTTCATCCCCACATGAAGTACTGTCTGCAAAATACTAAAGCATATTAAAACACAGGTGTGAGCACTGCTACAGTACTGAGACATGCACTCTCCAAGCAGAACCCACAGCAGCTCCCCAAATCCTGGAGCATGGAGTGCAGCATATTTAGGACTGCAAAGAAATCCAGGGTAGGAAATCCAGATGAGATCATAGATGCAAGTGCAAAGGGAAAAAGATGAAAGTGCTGAATCTGTGTCCTTATGTTCATAGATGCAGCAGTGTCTTTATCACATGAAACATCTTTATTTTGTGTCTGGATTTTACCTTGAGGCAGTAACAGTTACTCTGGCTTTGCATCATTTGTCAAAATTCATCTGGAAGCAAATTTATCAGTTTATCTCTGCTGACTTCACTGGAATTATGTCCTTATTTCTCTCCTTCTCTCTAATAAGAGATTCCTGAATTTTCATTCTCATTTTAAACACTGACAGAAATCACGTATTCTCTCAGTTCATATAAGCAGAGTCTGACTTTTAGGGTCAAATCTCAGTTTCATTAGGTCAACACAATGTTTTTAATTTATTTCTATGGGAACTGATCAGACTTTCATAGGATAAACTGCAGTAGGTATCACCTCATAGTATATACATTGGAAATTTTCAGGAAGTGTGGTGCATTGGGGCAGTTTGAAAGATGAAGCCAAAGCAGATTTAGGAGATGGAGTAAAAGCTCCCTACTTAAAATTCTTTCAATGATTACATGTGCAAACAGCCAATTCCAAAAGTTAGTGACACACAGATCTCAGATGACACCATGGGAAGGGGGGGAAACAAGGGAAGATAAAAACGTTCTTTTTGAGAGTGTAGCTGTTGAATATGTAAGAAACATTAGCTGTTAGCACAGTCAGTGGGAAACATTATCTGTACTGAGCAACTGTTTTCTGGATGTGCTTGTCTGAAAGAATTCTGCCTCTTCATCTCTCCAGGAATATTGGGTAGTTGATGAATCTGCTAGGCAGGAGTAATTAATTGGAGGCACTTAAACCCAAGCAATCCCTGGAGTGAGTTACTCATTTTTTTAAAAAAAGAACTTGGTAGGCTTTATATCTCCCTTGGGTGATGACAATTATTCATGACAGTACATTTATGAAACTCAGACCTTATATGAATATGTAAAGCACCACTAACCTCCTGAGACCAAACTCATAAGTATAAACTGAAAAATAAACTATAACAGTGTGTAAAGAATGAGTGAAGCATTACTGAATATGCAGAAGTATTTTGTGATGACTGGCTGGCATAAAAAGTTGCTGTAGCTCCACTGAACCCAATGAAATACGGAGATTTAAGGGTTCTGATTATGTCTTGAGGCATCATTTCCGGAAGGTTTTTTTTTGCATGACCCATTTTCAAGTCCATATCCATTTTTATAATGACAGCAATGAAGAGATAACTCCCACGGAGATGAACAGGTTTCTGAGCAAGCAGGATGTTGTGTGGTACACCTGACAGTCAGAGAACTGAGGTATCGAATTATTAATGGCCTTATTCGTTGAAAAACCAGACCTGTGATAGGCTGAAAGGGTCAGATTCCAGGACAAATGAAAAACGTGAATGTAGGTTGGATTACAAAAGTTTGGGTTGAGTAGAGTCTGTCTGATATTGATGAAGCAACATGAACTCACTGGGTCTTTCTGTCAGAGAAAAAGAATTCTGCCTTATTACAACAACATTCTCTTTTCATTCCTTGAGTGTTTTGAGGAGGTTTCATTACAAAACAGCAAACGCTGAGTAAACCTGAAAGTATTTTATACAGCAAAGTATAAAGTGGCCTGTTGCAAAGGAGGTCAAGAGGCTTCACCCGAAGATAAAGGGCAGGAAAGTAAAAGCGAAAAAAGTGTCTCGACGTTCCCACACAGGTCTCTGCACTTACCTGTGGCAGAGCAGATTTTTTTCAATCAGCCTGTGGAGTAATTGAATTTAGATTTGACTCTTTGTGCTTATGTTTAGAAATTCTGAAGCTTGTAAGTACAATATTTTTCTTGTTTCTGACCACACAAACACTAACTGAGCTGGGAGATCTTGTGACTGGTATGACAGCAGAGTTTGAGAGGCATTGGTATTTGGAAAAACATGATAAATCCTTATCCTGTGAACTTCCTCTAGAGATTGTTTAGGAATAATGAAGCAGAGCAAAACAATTCAGAAAAATGTTTAACAGAAAAACATTGCCCAGTAGGATGTAATGAACAGGACAAAAGGGTTTGAAATTTAACTTGAACATTAGCTTAAAGATATTTACCCAGTGACAAAGCAGTGGGAATGTTTTCACTCCAAGTAGAGTTAATCTGTAAAGTAAATACTATCCATGGGTTTGGGAAGAACAGGTTTGATCGAGAAGTGTCTATCCAATAGTAAGTACAGTGTACTAGTCCTCCTCTATTTCCTCTGCTTTGTTCCAGCAGTACCTGGCAGGTCAGTAATCTTTTTTTCTCTGAAGTAACATGATGCTTTTTTTCATCTACAGAGGTACATAATTTTGGAAATTCTTGTCCTGTATCATGGAGATTTCTGTTGTTTTGATTTGTAAAACAGCAAAATCAGAGATTAGCACTGGTACTTACAACCTGAAGTTGCTATGGGCAGAGATGCAGAACACAAGGATTTAGTTCTGTGTAAGGTTCACTGGTAAAGAATCATTGGTTTGAAGGATGACATTTTATTATTTTCATCTGTTCACATTCAGGTTGGCATGGGCTAAAAAAATGCACAATTTGGGCTGGTCAGGTAGAAATGTGATTTCTGTTCTGTTCCAGATGGACAAGGATTTCTACTCCCAAATGTTTCAGTGAAAAGGACAAGGACTGAATATGTCTGAAGACTGAACTCTCACTCTCTCTCTCCACGGTCACTCAAGCAGCTTCTTACATCAAGGCTGGGGCTGGCAGAGAGCTCCCAGTGAGTCCTGAGTAAATCCTGCCTGCTCAGTTCCATGAGGTGCCACACTGACAGAATCCCACAATGATTTGGGCTGGAAGGGGCATTAAAGCCCATCCAGNTAAGACTTTGGGGGTCAGAGCAATGACAATGTGAATGGTACCTCAGCTGGTGCCTGTGGAAAAACAGAAACACAGAGGAGATTGTGTTTTGAAGAGGAAGGAGTCTGTTGTAGGAGGCTATTTAAGAAAACAAAGCATAAATCACAACACCTACTTGCATGGTAAGGGAGAAATGCACTCAATCATGTTATCATGGATAAACAAAGCAAGGAGGTGAAAATAGTAGGAGTGTCTGGCTGAGTAATGAGAGGTTTGGATGCATGGAACAACTAGAATGTTCAGGAGTAATGAAAAGAGGTTTCAGAGCAGCTTATTTTCCCTTGCAATCCACAACATGAAGAGAGTGCAAATAATAATGGGAAATGCAAACTGTGCTGCCAGATCTGTTCTTCATTTTAATTCTGATACATGATTTTAGGGAAGGGAACATCTTGCACTTTCCTGGATGCCTCAGCTTCAGTTTCTGTGGCAGCTTTTTAACTGAGCTTCTTAAAACCCAATGTAATCTTAGTAAATGGAGGTGAGCAAGACAGAGGAGCATTAAAAACAAAATACCAGAGCTGAACAGCAGTGTAATTATCTGAATTACACGTGATTTGTAGGCAGTCGGTGTGTGAGTAATAAAGGAGGATGCAAGTATCACTACACCAGCTCTGACAGTAAACACCCACCCTGCCTCCTGCTGGATTCCCATCTGCCTCAAATGTCTGGATAGCCCAGGGTTTGCTGTGCAGGTTTACATCTGGTGTGAGCATGTAGAGGTGAAGGCCAGCACACCTGCCTGCAAAGGTGATATCATTGCATCATCTTCTGTATTTAAGGAAAATTAAGTCATTTAAAAAAAATACAAGCCCTAAAGCCCATGTGCAGACTCCAAAACAAGGGAACACTGTAAACAATTGATTGAGATAGAAGATAAGACGTTGTGCCCCTCTCCTCTGGCTTCATCCAAGGATTCTCTCTTTTGTTCTCTCTAGGCCAGCATTTACTAATTACTAGGAAATGGAATCCAGTTGCTGAACAGTGTTAAAGGAAAATTCTCACACTTAAAGCCTATGTTGATTTAACAGCAGAAAAAAAAAGGAAAAAGCTTACTCAGAAGAACTTAAAGAAAACAAAAAAATAATTGCATTACTGGATAATTGGAGCTCAAGATGGGTGCATTATATAATAGCACTTCCCAACCCATCTGTGTTTCACCCCTTTACCCATCCCTCCAAGCACAAGACACAGTAATAATTACCACACCTTAGAAACTTTCTAGACCACACCTTTCTTAGAAATCTTAGAAAGGTGTGGTCTATTGTTGTTGCATTACATCAGATCTTGAACTTGAACCCACAAGTAGTTAGAACCTGCCAATAACTGCAGCAGAAAGAAAGAAGAGATTAAGAAGAAAAGCACCAGCTGAATGCTTACCCTAAATAATCCTGATTTTTTAGCTTTTTTCGTAGAATCATTGAGGCGGGAAAAGTAAACCTTTTAAGTAACCTTGAGGTTACTTTCAGGTTACTAAAAAAGATTTGCGTACAGGTTTATTTGGAGAACTGGAAATAGCTGAGAAGGGGGCTGCCATACCACCAGCTACTAACTATGCAGAACATGTCTGAAAGGAAGAATTCCTAGTGCTTCAGGCAAAGCCATAAAGGACAGGAAGGAGTTTGGGAGCCAGCAGGCTGCATGTGACTGGCAGTGGTATGCAGCTGCTGAAAACTGGTCCCCAGGTCAGATCTGGGCAGGCATGGTTAGACATTACCACTGCAAATAAAGCTGGGAATTCACCTGGCTACCATAGTATTAGATGGGCATTGGATAAGTTAAGGCATCTATTAACTTTAATTTCACCTGGGCTCCTGCCCATGGCAGGAGGATGGAATGAGATGAGCTGACAGATTCAGCCCAAATGAATGAATTATAGTTGTTTGGTTCATGTCTGTTTTCTGAGGTGCTTGTCAAATTATGAAATGCACTGCAAAAAAGTTGTATTCCTAAAGCAACTTTTAAAAAGATTTTAAATGAGAAATACTAGAAGTATATACAGATTTTCTAAAGAGGGGGGGAAATTAAGTAGTCTGCAGAAGTTATTGTAGTGCTAGTTTTATCAGGAGATTTGCCATAAATCCATGGGCTTATATATAGAAACAGAACTGTGTTAGCATTCTGTGAGGAAAAGGCTATTTTGGTCTGTTCATCCACTAAGGAGATAAAGCAGACTGTTATGTCAGCCTTGACAGCCACTGGGAGTTTTCCTGGATATGTTTAAGAAAAGGGTTTTATAACTGTTCACCATATGGAGGTAGAACATGTGATGCAGCCTAAAGCTATTTCCTTTGAAAGCAGAGCTTTGTTCCTGTAATAAAGCCGTGGATGGAGAAGCCTGTTGTTAACTTGACAAAGCAAGGTATCTCTCATAGTCAAAGTGCAACATATTCCACTGGATTAAATTTGCAATTCCCTGCAGTAGGATAGAGGATAGCCATACATTTTAATTTATCTGTGATTTTTTTTTGGCTGGGGACCTCTAAAAAAGGCTTTAGGTAGCTGTGAGTAGCTGCTTAGTCCAAAACCACGTGGGAATTGCCAGTCCAAACAGACACTGAGTTTATGAGCGTTTTTCAAGCCTTAGTGGGATGGGAAGAGACAGAGGTCTGGGGAAGTGTTTGGATTAAATGATGCTTGCTAAATCCACTGGATTTTTTTGAACAGCAGAGTATGGTGTGCTCTGCTGCCCTGGAGCTCTGCCAGCTACTTCAGGCACAGGGATTTTTCCAGGCAGAGGAGTTATGATATTAAGTGCAGAATTCCATTTCCTTCCTGCTGGTGTCCATTAAATCAATATGTAAAGGTCAGGCTGGTGGTTTTAATAGAGAAGGCATCAGCTCCCTCTTGTCTTCTCTAAAATTTCTTCCTGCGAGGTACAGCTGAGAGAAACAGGCTTTAACTTCCATCAGTGCAGAAATAGCTCCACTGTTGCTTTTTGCTTTATCCTTGTCCTCTCTGCAGGGAAGAAAACTGCTCTGGGAAGTCTTTCCTCCTCCTTTCTGTCAGAGGCAGCCTGAGTGGGGAGGCTGCAGCACAAGGGAATATCTTTTCTCTGTGTGGGGGTGTTTTTCCTTTCAGTACAATACTGATGTGAGCTGCTCTGTCCCTGTCCTTACCTCCTGCTGCAGAGGACAGGACAATGTATAGAGCAACGTGCACCCACCAGTGCAGGTGAACTCTCCTTCTATTTTAACTAGTGAGCAAAAGGGAAAATATTAATCAAAGCAAACATTAAAACCAGACTGCTGGAAAGTATGGGGATTGTTGCAGGTTACAACAAGACCAAGAGTCTTAGTTGCTACATGTTCTAGCCAGATCTTTGTGTTTGGTTAAAATAATATCCATTTATACTTACCTGGAATAAAAGACAATAACCAGAGGTATTTAGCATGAGCAGGTGTACATGTCAGGGCTTAAATTCACTGAAGGATGTGACTGAAAGAATTGTTGCCTCTCCTTTTTTGTCCAGGAGTACTATCTTTCTAATTACGGGAATAGGTCTGCGCAAGAGGTTGTCCTGTGTAAGAGCAGAGATAATCACTGACATGATGGAAAATAATGCTGCAATAAGTAATGGGGTTTTTTTAATTAACAACCTTAGGGGATAAGAATCATGGCCATAATTTTGAAAGCATTTGCAAGTAAATGTACTGTATGTAGCCAAAGTTACAAGGAGCACTGCAACAAGGAACAAAGGTTAGAAACTCAGTCAGAGCAGATGGGACATTTCCAAAAAAGGATAATCCTCCTAAAAGGGAATGATGTTCCCATCACCACTTTGAAGAAATCCTAAATGTTAGATCCCCCTACATCAATCTTAGGTCAACACTTTCATGGGACACAGCTCCTGCCACAAGGATCCAGCTGGGTCCTGCAGTGGGATACAGAATAACCTTCATTTTAATTTACCTGTGAGTTCTTTGGCTGGCTGAGGAACCCCCTAAAATGGCTTCAGGTAGAAATGATGAAATAACTGATGGAGCAGCAATTCTTGCGATTATTTGTAATGTGATTATTTGCTACTGTTCAATTTTTATTTATAGTCTTACAGTACTTAATGAATGGGGGAATTCAGTGGCAGGAGGTGCAGTGGGAATCTGTGACTCATGTTCCCAGCTCAACCTGTGTCCTTGTTATTGGGCACTTTTTTTTTTTTTAAGGAGAGCTGCGGTGGTGTGAGTCCAACTCTGTAGTGTTGCAGTGTCCATTCCTGTCTCCATTACTGTGGGGAGTGTGTGTGTGTAAGTTGAAGGGTGGAGTGAAACTCTAATTTTCCTCTTAATGTTTCAATTTATATTTTCAACTTTTGGGAAAAAGGGCTCTGTGAATTGAGAGGAAGGGTGGTGGTGCTGACTCGTAGGTTTGTATGCCTCATGCAGACACTGCAGCAAACCCATAATGGGGTGACCAGCTTAAACTGGGCCTGCTTAGCCACTGAATGTCAGTCACCAGCCCTGCTTTGCTGAGCTGGGACCCTTGCATTTTTGTAGATATTTATATATATGTTTATAATAGATATTTAATAATATGTAGTTCTATATTCCAGTGAGGCCCTGGCACAGGGTGCCCAGAGAAGCTGTGGCTGCCTCATCCCTGGAAGTGTCCAAGGCCATGTTGGAGCCACCTGGAAGAGTGGGAGGTGTCCCTGCCCAGGGCAGGGGATGGGACTGGATGGGCTTTAAGGTCCCTTCCATCCCAAACCATTCTATGACTCCACAGTGCTGTTATTTGGAATAGAGCAACAGGAGGGAAAAGAGTCAATCTGAGTTAAAAGTACAGAACAAACTTCTGTGTAGTGTGAAAAAGGCTAATAAAAGCTGTCCTAGCACACTAAACATTCCACGCACTTCTAATTGCATTTTACATCTTTTTATCTTCCCGTGTTCTTGCTCAAAAGTTTGCCTAAAATTAACTCTGCTATATAAATTCCAGAGCCATAATTCACAGATGTGCATTGAAAAGGTGTGTTTGTTCATCTTCTCCTTTGTGGAAGGAATGAGAGGTGGGAGCCCAGGTATGCAGTGAGGAAGAGAAGTGGTCCAGGTAAAGCAGGGCATAGTGCACCAAATGTATAAACATGTGGAGGGAAACTATATACACAGAGAAATATAAATATAACCTCAACCGTAACACTGAAAGCTGCTCATGCCAGCTGCACTCTTGCTTAGGTTTCCACCATAGCAACATGTTTTCACCTGCTTCATTTTTGGCCAGAAGTCCTGCATGACCTGTTGCTGCTTGAAGACTAATGTTAGAAAACCTGAGCACAAATTCCTTTGCTGCTTCTTGAAGGTATTGCAGGAAAGTAGAATAAAGTAAAATAAATATACACTTCAATTGTAAAAATGCATTGGTCATGCTCCTTAAATGTTAATGCAAAAAGTAAAAAACCAGCTGAGAGAGAAGATACGACTGGAACTGTGATTGACAGTTTCAGGATCCCAATCATAGCCAGGAAAGGCTTATATTTTCTTTTGAAATTGCACATTCAGTACCTGGAAATGTTTATTTAAAAGCTTAATTCTGCAAACCTCTGAAAGTATTAATTTCATACTTGTGAATGGTTATTAAGTTCAGTGGATGTGATGTCACAGTCTAAGTTCTGCTGAATTAGTTCATGTTTAGTTTACTCAAGGTAGCATGGCCGGGGCTGTCTGGTTGCTGTTGAGACAATTTATAAGCCTTTAAAGCATTTAAAAAAAAGAAAATTCAAATACAGCTGCTTTCAAATCTGAGGATGGCAAAATGCCCGTTCTTGCTAAAAAGATTTTGTCACAATTAAACAGACCTGATACTATGTGGTTTAAAATCACTGCTGTAGGAAATAGTTTCTGATATAGAAGTCCAAATAATTCTCCATGATGTGTAGCTTTCCTGCAAGGACAGTGGGAACATTCTTCTTGAATGAGTACCCAGATTCCCAGGTTTGCTGCCTGTGCAGAAATTCAGTGCCTTGCAGAAGGAGCTCAAATGTTTTCTGGAGGCAGAGTTTGCCATAGAGGAGCTCCATCAGTAGCAAAGAGGCTTCTTGAAATCTAATTTAATTCAGTTTTTCCCCCGAATATTTGCTTCTGTTGCTAAACAAGTGACAAACATTACCATCTTTTACACGGTGTTAAAGGTCTGCCAGGCGGTACCTCATTCCTGGGAACACCCAGGAAGCTGTGCCTTCCCGAGGGACAGCGGGAGGTGAAAGGTAACTGGTGCAGCTGGATTCGAGTGACATGATAAAAGGGTTGGTGTAAGTCGGGCATGTGCACAGGAATGAGTTTCTGGAGATCAGATAGATGTGCTGATGATCAGGAGATGTTTTCAATGCACACACAGGGCATGCAGGTGTGTTGGATTCATGATCTCAGGAGCGCTCCACAGGGAAAAGACAAAGGTTAAAGCTACTTTAAATTAGATTCTTGTGTTCAGAAAACAGGGAATACATTAAAGTGAAAAATATAACAAATTGAGTAGTAGGAAAGACAGAAAATACTCAAGTAAGCTAAAATGTGACAAACCCAATTTTACCTGTGTATTGGCTTCTGCTTCACATATAATCACTGAAATTATTGAATTCTCCTATGGTAATAGAAGGTCTTTCTCAGTCATTTGTATCTCCCATCTCTCCCTTGATGGATTGTCTAGGCACTGCCTGCTGGATACCTGTAACCTTGTTGCTAAAGTGGAACAGTCTTGTCTTGTTTGTTTTCTGCCAGCTCAACACCCACCCAGACCGTTCTCCTCCCTCCCTTTCCACACAGCACAAGAGGGGCATAGAGGAAAGAAATCCCAAGGGATTAAAACAGTGTCAGAACATTAACACTTAGTCGATGACAACTGTTAGGATTAATTCAAGCTGGTTAAATCCCTCTTAGCTAGAATAGAAACCAGCAAACCATCTGCTGGAAAGAGCAGTATGACAGGGCTAAAAGAAAAATACTGTGAGTAGGCAAAGGAAAAAAAAAACTGTTCCACAGACTTTTGGGAACTGCAGTGTTTCCTAAGTGTCTGGCCACAGCAAGAGACAGTTTTGAGTAGTTTAATGAAGAATGTGGCAAAATACTGTGTTTGCAGCTCAGTAAAAAGTCAGTTTTTAAGCTTTTAAATTTGCTATAGTAATGCACAACATCTGCAAAAAAAAAAAAAATGACCAATCACATATTCTGTGAACAAATATCATCACATCAAATGTCTTTTCCTGCTGAGACTGTTCTGTTGCCAGACTACATTATTCTGTTGCTTCGCTACTGAGTGATCCTTACAGGTAAATCTCTTTTCCCTGCTGTTTTTAGCAGCCCTTTCCTACTCCCCTCCTCTGAGAGAGGCATTGTGGATGTCTGTAAGCAGAATAACTGAAGTATGTGTGTGTGTGTGTGTGTGTGTGTGTGTGTGTGTGTGTGAGCACAAAGACAAAGCAGGAGTGACCCAAATTCCCAGATAAGGTTAGTGTCACAGCTCCTGGGGCTTGGAAGGCTGGGCTGGCCTACAAACACAAGGGGATCCAAGCCTTGTAAACTGCTTGGAGGTTACCTCTGCAGGAAGTAAGAGCCTTTGTCTCTGCAGGAGATCAGACAATGTAAATTGGATTCCAGGTGAAGTCTCTCCTCCTTGATGTCACTGGCTGGTGTTTATACTGGAAATAAGGTCTTGCTGCTGATGTGATTAAGCTTGGTTCACTTCTCCTAGTGTTCTTGTGAATAAAGAAATCTATGAAACCTTATAAGAATTGAATTTACACCTCTGTTTTCTGAGGTGCTGCCATTGCCTGGACCCTCATGGCACCTGGCTGGCTGGGAGTGGCTGGTGGTGACTGTATGTGCAGGCTTCAAAGGGCAGTCAGTAAATACATTTTTCATTTCCTTTGATCTGTCAGCTGTTCCTTTCTTAAATGTAGGAATTCTCTTCTGTTTATCAGTCATGAACTGTAAGTGTTTATGCAGCTTATGCTGTTGTCCCTCCACAAGGTTTTACTGACTTCCTGATTATACAGAGCTTTTTTTTCATCCTGCAGCTCCCCAGATATTGCCAGGGGAAGGAATACATAAATGGAGCAGTCTGCTCTGTAATCACACGTAACAAATGGCTTTGCAAATAGAAGCACTGATTTCTTATATTTGATTTCATGATAGAAAAACACCAAAGCATTTGTTCACACTCGTCTTTTGATTTTGGTGCGAAAATGGCAGAGTAAATGTGAACAGAGGGGTCCCAAGGCTTGTGTAGTGCTTGAAATGAACCTGTTCTGTGCAGGGCTGGAGGTAAAACAGGTCAGCTTTTGCTTTGAGCCTGGGTTGCTACAATAGGGAACCACCTTTTCTTTAAAAACAGATCTTGAGCCCAGCCTTGCCCTCTGAGTGCTGCTGGAGGGGAACAAATGTTCTCAAGATGCAAGACTTCATCATTGCTCAGAAGTTTCATGGATTTTACAAGATTGGTCTCTCCTGCTGGAGCCTAAAGTAGATAAATTGGGAATTTTTGGATTTGAAATAAGAGGATCAAAGGAATCAGAATGCCAGCAAAGATAAAAGAGTTTGTTTGCCAAGGTCTCAGTGCTGATACTGTGTGCTCTGCTCAACCCTGACAATATCAAGCAGGAAGCATCTGTGTGTGCTTATTAGCTTTGGACAACAGAAATCACACATTTCTGGCCTCTGCCATGTCAAAGATAAGGAGTAAGATGTCTTAACAACATCTGTGTGTCAGAATATTGGATCTCTCCCAAAATCTGGAGTGACTTGGTTTGTAAATAACATTAAAACTGTGTGAAAGGTTGAAGCCATCCGTCCCCTCTAGTTTTGATCTCAATGATAATCCATCAGTCTGGTCAATTGTTCTCACAAACCAGCTGTGCCCTTAGCATGGGGAATAAATAACAGGAGTGAGTCATCCCCAGCAAACCTCCAGGAGTCCTGAAGGGAAAAATTATCCTGGAAAACTGAGTCATGAGGATTCATCTTCACAGAACATCTTGAAACCAGAAACTGGACAGCAAGATTCACAGTGCTATCAATAATTGTTTGCCAATTATTATTCATTTCTAGCTACCAGTAAGCATGGTGCTCCAAAAACAACAGCTCAAGGCAAAACTATATAAAGGCTATAGTTTTCTGGGTAAAAGTCCATTAAATTATTTTGGTTTTTAAATTTCACTCTGACTCTAGCCATTATAAAGATGGACATGCTGACTGGGACCAAGGTGACCCATGACTTTGGCTCCAGTAGTGGCCAGAAGAGGATGGATGCCAAGAAAAAAGTAGGAATAGGGTGTATATCTCACTCCCTTGTGATCTCCCAGCCATTTTTTCAGGCAAGGCTGATGGGATTTGTTAATTTTATAATCCCAGCTGCAGCTCTTTGCTGAGCATTTGTCCAGTTGCCTTGTGAGCTCATGGAAGGTTATTTAAAATAGCAAAGGAAACAAATGGACAGGACAGCAAAGTGCAGAACAGCATCCATGGGAGGTTTGGCTGAGTGGAATTCCACAGCCAAAGCACAAAAGGAGGCAGTTGGTTGCAGCTTCTGGTAGGTCCTGTCCAGCCCTTCACCAAAGGTGCTGTAGCTGCACAAAATTATAGTAGTTGGAAAGAGCTGAATGAGTGCTTTGGAAAGAACAGCTTGGTTTGTTTAGAGCCTGATTCCTGCTTCCTTCACTTCCTCTCCCAGCACAAGAACCAGTGCAGGAGATGGACAGCTGTGTTTTATTCCCCTTCTCCAGGTTTCCTTCTCCCCTGGTTTTCCCCTTCTCCCCTAGTTTCCTCGCAGTCAAGCCTCATAGGGAAGTTGTTTCATATATCTCATCATCTCCTCTGGTCTTATGGCCCTTTTCCACCTCTAATGTTCTGTGGTTCACCAAAGCTTCCAGAATACTTGGTGTGCATGGAATGGCATCATCTTTTCTGTTTCATGTTGTATTGCTTTTGTAACAACTCCTGAGACCTTACTTTTTGGCAGCTGCCAACCACAGTTGATGGTTTTTTGAAAGTCTTCATCTAAGCCCTGGTTCTTGTTGTGCCTGTTTTTCTGAAGCTGTTCAAAATGTTGATTTAATAATTCCAAAACTAATGAACAATATTTTCATTACTACCATTTACAAGATCATACTTGTATATGCCCACTGACTTTAATTAGCTTTCATAATTTGAGTGATTGCAATCTGCACCTTTAGGCATCTGAATATCTTTTTTACATTTGGCCTGAAATGAATGTTAAATATGTTTTTGTGGGAGTTTGGGGTCACCATAATTGTAATTATGCAACTCAGTATGTGAAACAGAGCTGTGCCATCTGCAATTCCACATGCTTAGGAATGGACAATCAACAAGAATACCTTCAAATTATTTAAAATATGAACATACACTAATGATTAATGATAGAAATCTGAAGCAATATTAGTGTTATAATTTCTTTAGCCAAACTAACTCAAGGTCTGGGTCTCTTTTTCCCATGGCAAAAGCTTGCTTAGTGGTCTTAGGGAAGATGCTTTTGACTTTGGTAAGGCCTTAAGGAAGAGAGTTTTCAGTTTTCAGTGTGTGAAGTGTGAAATTCAAGAAGAAGGTGTATCAATGCCAACAATCCATAGTAGTGAGAGTTATCAGGAAAATGGGAAATAATCATAGTAATTGCTGGTACTGGAAAAGACTTTTTAATCATCAAGTCACTGTGAGTCCACCACCACCACTGTGTTCACCACAAACCATGTCCTCAAGTGCTACATCCACACATTTCCTGAACACTTCCAGGGATGGTGCCCCCCCCACTGCCTTGAGCAGCCCCTTCCCATGCTTGGCATCCTTTCCATGAAGAAAAGCATGAGGATTCTGTTGCTTAGGGACAAGGAGGCTGAAGAAGGACATAAGTTTTCAAGGACCAAAAAAAGCTGAGCCACTGTTGAGTGTGAGATGTACTTTCTTATATTCTTCCCAGCCCTACCTATAATTTACAAAGATATTTTCCAGAGGAAAAAAACACAATTACAAATCTGGACTTACTGTGTATAAAGGACATCCCTCCCCCCCACACCCCTTTCCCCCGCCTTTTTATTATTTGAATTATAATTCCTTTATTTCAAATGGATCTGATTCCCTGAACTTCTATTCCAGATGTGATTTACGGATTGTTCTACAAATCCTGCGCTTGATATTGGTAACTCAGTAGCAAAATCTCTTGAGAAGCTGGAAAAAATTTAGGGCAAGCCAGCTCAAATTAATTTCACTGTCTGGAACACAGTGTTCTCAAGGATGTAAATAATCTAATGCTTAGAATATCTTTGAGATCTTCACAGTTTGTCAGCCTCTCATGGACAAGTTCTCAAGAATTTAATAAGGATGAAACAGCTTCTGTGACAATCAAAGAGTCTAATGGAAAGTGATGTACTTTTAAATGGGCTTAAATAATGAACCCCTCTAATTCTGCAGCAGAAAACATATGGCAGCAAGAATCAATTCCTGCTGGGCTGGAATAATGCACAGATTCCTTCACATGTTCTTTGGTGTCTTCTGCACTGAATGTAAAAATACATGCAGAAATCTTACTACAACCTTATCTGAAATGTGCACTGAAAAAAGGCAAATACTGTAAGGATTTATGTAACTTCCACAGAGTTCTTCCATGCTCTGGCTCCTATATTAGTTGTTCAGATGAGATCCTTCTGGAATTTGTGCATTTGGAGTAGACAGGAAGACATTTCTAAATGTGCAAGTGGGTGCACAATGATTTGTGAGAAACCCCTTTTTATATGCTTATTTATAGGACCATGCTGTTTTTATTTTCAGCATCTTTGCTCAGGACCAGAGAGTAGCAACATTTTTGAGTTTTAGAGTTGGATTCTAATTCCCTCCAGCATTTGTAACCACAGGCACACCCCAGAGCTCTTTAGAGCTACAGAATAGGAGAAAATGGAAGGAAAATTCCCCAGCAGCTGCTGTTTTGATGTTGTCTGTTGGCCAGGGTACCTCCCTGAGTTCTGTGTGGAAATGTGGCACAGAATTTGGAGACAGGCTTTTTAGTGGGGCCTGTAGTGGTAGCACAAGGGAGGGCGGTTTTAAATTAAAGGCATTGACTGACATTGAAGAAGAAGGTTTTATACCATGAGGCTGAGAAACATTTGAAGTGTATGGAGGAAATCTTAGGAGGGCAGGAACACACTGGGCCAGTGGAAAGGTGTCCTGAGACAAACCTGACCTGAAAGGTAGCAGGATGTCTGAGCAGTGGTGGCACGGTGGAGCACTTCCTTCCCTTGGGGAATTCAGCCAGGATGGACTCTGGGGAAATCCTTTCCAGTCCTGAAGGGTGCATTACAGTAAAGGAGATGGAGGTCTGGGTTTGCTCTGTTGAAAAGTTGTTTGGCAAACTTGTTAGTGCTGCAGGCAGGCTTCCTAATTCCAGCATTCTGTGTCTGGATCTTTTCAGGTTTTAGAATTGCCCTTATTTGTGTCTTACAGTGTTAAAGATCACAAATAGCAAATATTGGATTCCCTCCTCCCTTCCCATTTTCACCTTTTGAAATTTTCCCTCTCTTTCTGTACAAGAATCAGCACCTGAGATTCAGTAGCAATAATGATGGGTTTTTGTCCCGGGAATAGGACCAAAACCTAGAAATGTTGTAAATTTTCACACTACTGCTGGCCTAAACTTGTATTAATGTCAGCTGGGGGCACAGTTAAAATAGCTTGCAGAGAGTGGGACTGAACTGTGCCTTGTCTGTGGTGCTTTAGTTTGGATAAACTTCATTTCTCCTGCTGCATTTGTTTTCCACATTTGTAATATATGATGAACAATGTTTTTCCTGCTCACAGGATGATTCTGTTTGTTATCTAATGTGTATATCAAGCACTTTGAAGGGCCAAAACATCATCTACCTGTTACATACAAGTGATATTCTGATAGTTGGCCATGACATCACTTTAAATTCTGATCTTGTGCTTTGTATGAGTCATTTACAGTTCCCCAGCAGCCCGTAGCATTAGAGAGTTCTTACCAGGGTAATTTTATTAGGGCAGAATCAGAATCAGGCTGAAGCATTCCTTTCTCTATAGTGTGAGTCTGTATTTGATTCCCAAATACCAGTGCTGTAATTACTTGGAAATGCTGATATTGCCAAGAAATCAGTGCTTTGAGCTTTAAGCACCTCAGTAAGATGATTAAGGAGTCTGAGGCAAAGTTCTAACAGTGGCTGCTGCAGCTGCAAAAAAAGGCCAGTTGCACATTTAACAGGCTCAGAACATGAGGTGTGTTAACTAAACATGTTTATTTGCCATGGTCATGTGGCTAAAATGTGTCTCTGAACGTTTGCTTTAAAACCTTGCATCAAAGCAGGGGTTGGGGAAAGAGGTGCCCTTTCAAACAGACATCAGATGCCTTCCTCCTCCCCAAGGAAAGGCTGCAGCACTTGATGTATCACACCTTAACCTTTGTGCTCCAGCTGAAATGTGGCCAGAGCTGTGAGACTCTGGGGTGAATGAGTCAGAATGGATGGCAGCACAAATGCACCTCCTGCCAGGAGGGCAAAACCACTGGGAAATAGGAAAGTCAGTGCTTTAAAAACAAAAAAAAAGGAAAATTCAGCTTCTCCAAAGGACTTGTGGAGAATGTGAAAGGAGCTGCTCTCTCCAGACAGAACAGAAGGTCTGTAAAGTATTGGCAGGGACTCCTCCAGGCTCCACTTGCTGCCTGCATGTTGACATTTATTGTTTACTGTCTGTTCAAGTCACTATCTGAAGAGGGGGTCTCCAGCTCTTCCCCTTTTGGCTCTTCACCAATACCTGGCCATATGAGTGTCTCAATGCCACTTTAGCATGATTTTTGATCAATGAGCTTTCAATTACTACACAAAATTAATTGATGGTGTCCCTGCACTGGTCATGAAGTTTATTCCTTAGCTAATGATGGATTCAGCATCCCAGTCTGGGTCTGCATCTCCTGCTGTTACATTTTTAATTAGGAGTGCTTTAATTACCAGCCTTCCAGTACCTAAAGGGGCTCCAAGAGCTGGAGAAGGGCTTTTCTCAAGGGCCTGGAGGGATGTAGTGACAAGGGGCAATGGCTTCCCACTGCCAGAGGGCAGGGATTGATAGGATATTGGGAAGGAATTCCTGGCTGTGAGGGTGGGCAGGCCCTGGCACAGGGTGCCCAGAGAAGCTGTGGCTGCCCCATCCCTGGAAGTGTCCAAGGCCAGGTTGGAGCCACCTGGGACAGTGGGAGGTGCCCCTGCCCATGGCAGGGGGTGGCACTGGATGGGCTTTAATATCCCTTAAACATCATTCCATGAATGTCAGCATATTCTGATCCAAATACAAATTTGTAATCTCAGTGTTATTTTAAGGCTTTATTTGCTAATATCTTCTGAAAGGAAATGCCTTTTATTCCACACAGAACAGCTTAGAAATGCCATTTTTATGGATGGTGGGACTGGTGGTGGACACTCACCTTGGTAAGCATAGGAAACACATGGGAAAAACAGCTTCCATTTGAAAACATTGTGGAAGCTGATGGAAGCTCTTCTCCTGAGCTTAATTTGTGAGGATGTAGCTGTTATTTTCCCCAGAAGTTTCTCAACCTATGCCCAGACTATAACTCAGCTGCTGTCCTGGGTTCAGGTGTGTTGAGGTTGGCTCTGTGCTGTGCTGTACATGTAGGTAGGATGGAATATTCTTAGTACCTCTCTCCCTTGGATGCCTTGGAAAACAACCAAAGGAAAAGCTGCCTTTAGAGTCCTCCACTAACATTACTGCCTGGTCTGTTTATGCAACAGGGTCAATAACAGCTAATTGAGATTGGCTTTTTGTTGCCTGCTTCTCTCATTTTTCTGATGTGTGCCCTGCCAGACGTAAGTTGTGTCCAGCTCCAGCTGTCAGTGCTGGTTTGGCTCTGCTCTCTCTCAATCAATACAGACACTGGTATTTTCTGTGCCTGTTTCTGGGTGTTGTGGGTCTTGGAGATCCCATCCCCTCAGGAGCTGTGTAGGGAGCTGCCCTGGAGTCACAAACTACCTGATACCACTGATAAAACACTTGTTTGGATGGTTAAAGTCCCATTTGCCCCCAATACAGCACTTTTTCCCTGTGTGCTACTGCAGTTAAACACCATTACAATTACATGGATGTCCCATTAATAGAAGGGTTTGATAGGCACAGAATCATAGAATATCCTGGAGCTGGAGGGGACACACAAGGATCATAGAGTCCAATATGTTTTAAAAATCATAGAATCATTGATTCTATTTAAGAATGTCACAACGGTGTTTCATTTTTTATTTCTTTTTAAATCAGTATTTCTGAGTAGCAGGTTAAACGACTTCCCACTTGCTTTGCTTCCCTTAAGTCTGTGCTTAAATGCTGTTAAGATACAAGACTGGAGTGCAAGAAGTGAACACACAGGTATCCACAGTACTGTTATTTCCTACTGAATTATCAGTGGTTACATTAGAAATGGTCAACATAGATAAACCTTTCCTTAGTGTTCTGTCTCTTACTGTTTAATGTTGGATGGTTAAAAATAGTGTAGGACTTGGACCTTCCTGAGCTTCACTGATGAGCTTAAACCTAAATTTTATAAGATTACAGGACCAGGTTTGCAGTGGGGTTTGTTTGTTTGTCTTTCTTCTCTTAGTTCTTACAGACATCCCTCATCAGGCATAGGATACACACAGGACCTGATGTAAATGCTCATCTCTGCATCTGTCTCCCTAAATCAGTAGCCAGGTGTCTGTATTTTGTTTCTGTGCACCCTGTGTGTTCTGTAGCCCATTAGGGGCTAAATCTCAGTGATTTTCCTGGTGCTTTTCTTTCCTTTTCATCCCTGGTACTTCATGTGAATGTGCAATAATGGATTTGGTGATTCATTGTTTCTCATGTGAAACTACATGTGGGATCTTGGACAAATACTCAGGACTGAATCTTGGTTTTTCATGTTCATAAAATTATTAACAGGAAGGTGGGGACAGTACAAAAGGCAAATAAAAAAGCAAATTAAAGAAAGTGCTGGCTGGATCAAGCAGCTGAATTCTTTCAACTGCCTTTTTCCCCCCAAATTTCTGAAGATTTGGATGTGTATATTGATCTTTTTGTCTGTGCTAATGTTTCAAGCATGAAGCATAGGAAGGAAAGAGCCACACCAGCAGCACCTACTGCTACCACGTGTTTTGTTGGCATTAATGGGAGCTTTCAGTTTCACTGGAGCATAACTCTTGCAGCTGTAATATAGTATAAGTATAAAGGGAGAGCAAATCAATGGCCTGCTTAAGAAAATTAATCTTTGCCCATGTTTCCAGGGCAACACAGACAAGGAAAGGAGTAACTGCCATGCTTAGAAAATGAGCTCATCATAGTCAAGGGGAAAATTGCTCCAGGAAAATCAAAAAGATTTTCTGGCAATAACATAAAATAATCTCTAGTAAATGGGGGGGCCAGTTATCTCTTTAAACCCCACCGAAATTGCCACGTAGGAAAGAACAAACACAGTGGAACCCAGGTGGGAAAGTTCCTGTGAAGGAAGTCAGGTAATTACCACATGGCTTCTCTTAACCATCCCTTAAACAGTTGGATTCCAGCACAGAGGAAGGTCTTGTATTTACTATGACCAAGGGCTGAGTCCTCCTGGGAATTCAGATGCACTTAGCAGAACATCAGTTCTGCTGGTTGAGTACATTCTCATTATAGAGAGACAATAAAAATGTCTCCTAAAAATATTTGTCTTTTGACAGGTTCACATTGTTTTAGGATCTAACTGCAACAAACAATACCAAAAGGTTGGGGAAGAGCATCTTTTTGTTGC
>VYZS01036154.1:0-16592 GCA_013400695.1 Neodrepanis coruscans
GTGCCCTCGGGACCGGCCGCCGCGGGGCGCGGGCCCATCAAGGGCATCCTGAAGAAGAGCGGCAGCAAGGCGTCGTCGGCGGGAGAGGCCGTCGGGGCGCGTCGGACCAGCCCGGCCTGCGATGAGGACGAGCACGGGTGAGGCTCCGGCGGCGGGTCCCTCCCTCCCTGCGGCCGCCCCGCTCCTCAGAGCTGCCCACGAGCGGCGTCTCCTCACGGGGGTCTGCGCTGCCCCGTGCCCGGGCGGTGCCGGGCCGTGCTCGGGGCGGGGGCGGTGAGCGATCGGTGGCCGAGGGGTGGCCGTTCCCGCCCGGTGTGGCGGCTTCCGAAGGGCTGCGGTTCACAGTTTGGGAGGTAACGCTTTGCCGTGTGAGGGCTCCTCTCAGCTTTCCCAAAGGCAGCTCCTATAAGCAGAAACATAAGCAGGGTGTATTCTCGGTAAAGATCTCTCGCGTCAGGCTGTGCACAAGCCGCGTGGTTTGTGATTTGAATTACGTGAAAATCTTGGTTTAGTTGTAACGTGCTGAGTTAGTCCGAATAGGCAAGAAGTGGTCTTTGGCCAGCAAGAATTCCTGCACTTTTCCTGGTGCATCCAGCACTTGCCTCCTAACATTGCTCTGGGACCCCATCACATTATGATGAGCAAGGCTTGACGTGGACTCTGCTTATAAAATTGCTTTTCACAGTTTTCTTTATTTGGGACCTAACTCAGAAGAAGAAATAATGAAAATAAAATGGACATGGGGGTGGTGGTGTTATATTATGGTTGTATTCTTTTTCCTCTTTGCCCGGTTAAGGCTGTAGTGTAAAGTCTGCAAGGTGAGAATGAGGAGTTTGGTTTGCTGTGTTGCTTGTTGTTTGCTCCTGCTTTCCAGAGAAAAATTGCAACTGAAGGAGTGAGATGATGGTTTTGAAGGAAGTGTAAGTAGCATTATGTTACACAAATTTGGGGTTTTTTCCCCCTGTTGTTTAGTTTTAACATGTGTAGCACCAGGTGTTCAGTGCTGCACCAGACATAAAGTATAGCTGGGTCTTGGTATCCTCTCTGTGAATTTCTGGGGTTCCTTTTGTACCACCTTGAAGAACAAGCAGGAATTGGAGGTTGAACAGATGAGCACGTGGAATATTGGTCACTGCACACAGGAGTTCCTGGGAAGCAGTCGGTGGGCAGGGGCCCAGCTTCTCTTTCCTGTTTACCAATGGGAGTCAATAAAGTCAATTACATTAATTCTGAAATTGCCTTGTGAGTTGAAGGATACTGGCTGAACCTGGCAGGCTGCATTAGGAGATTTCCAGGAAAGATCAGTACAGGGTGTTAAAAGCTGCCTTGTGTGGCAGTACATCATTATATCAGTGTTATTTCTGATTTCAGCAGAACAATTCTGTCCTTAAAAGAATGAAGTGCACCTGTGATTTTCCTTGGAGATTAAAAATTATGTAATAAATTCAGGTATCATTTTTTCTTGGTGCACCTCTGTCAGCAGCCTCTCTGCTTATTTCTCATACTGCAATTCAGGTCTGAATGTCTTTAAAAATAACTGCAGATGAAAGAGCTCATTGTGTCAGCTGTCATCTTTGAAAGCTCCATGTTCAGTAGAGCTCTCATGTACTTGCATCATTATTGACCTTGCACTGCTGCTAAGGATGGTAACCTTTGGAAAACTTCCTTAGTGAAAACATGAAGCAAGAGGGAAGCTTGAGAAATTGGGACACTCCTGGAACTGCACTCTAAGAGCCAAGATCATGGTTTGATGGTGGATCTGTTCTTGGCATTCCTGGTGTTCAGCATTTTTGCCTTCAGGCCCCTGTAGGAGCCTGTGAGTGATCAGAGCTGATCCTTTACAGTGACAGTGTGAGAGGGGGGTACCAGGCTCCTGTGCTGGGAGAGATGAGCTGCTCTGGTGGGAGGGAGGTGTGAGAGCTGCTCCCTGAGCAGAGTTGCTGCTGAAACTTCTTCCCTGTCAAGGTGTGGTGTGGTGCCAAATGAAACTACAAAGAGTGAGAAAATACAAATGAGCACTTCTGACATTTTTCAAATGTGATTTTCCTAAGGAAGATTGGATTTCCTACTTCTGTGTCTGAAGGGGTGTCAGGAAGCATTTCCCTGCCATGGCCCTGAGCTCTGTCCTTAGTGCTGTGCTGTGCAGACGTGCCTGAGCAGGCAAAACTGGAGGCAAATAGGGGAGGTGTGGGTTTTCAGAGCACTTAGTCACTCTCCTGGCTTTTTACATGCAGGGGTGAAATGACATGTTTCTCTTTGCTGAACTTTAAATTGAGCTCTGGGAGGTGTTCCACAGCCAAGGCTTTTAAAATTGGAATCTGAGTTTCAAGAAATGAGTGTGAAAAACTATAAGCATTAAAAACTTCTTCAGTCTTTTATTTATGAGTCACTGCCTTGCTCACTGTGGGCTGTCTGATTTTGAAGCAGTGAATGCAAAGGCATTGTTCCAAGGTCGCCAATATTGTTGTGAGCCCAGGCAATAAACCTTGATGTGCTCTGGGCAGGAGAACACAAAGCCTGTGATGGGAGTTTCTCCCATCTGTCATATTCCCTCCTCAGCTGAGCTCTGCCTGTTTTTAGGTGCTCCTTCCCCTTGTCCAGCTGCTATGGCTCATAAAAATCCTCACTGTGCAGCCCAGTGATCCTTTTGTTGGGCACAGATGAACTTCAGGCTGGTGTTTAACTGGTGATTTTCCTGACCCCTGAATAGATGGGTTTGAATGACTGGTGTTCCTGGACCGGAGCTCTTGCTTTGTCATCACGAGGCTCATGACTCCCTGCCCTGCTCACGTGTCCTCCCCGGGGCTGGTGTTTGCACAAAAGGGTTCAACTGACCTGAAACCTCAAACACCAGAGCTTGGCACTGGTTGCTGAGTGCTGGGGGGGCTGAGATCATTCAGTTTGTGTTCGTTTCTGGAGTGTGGGTCTGTGGCATGTGGGATTCAGCATCAACCCCCACATCTAGGGGTTTTTTTTTGTCTTCAGTTTTCTTTCTCCCCACATTTTATGATGCAGTGCTTTCGTCAATGTAAAATTTTAGTTTGTGCTTGGAATTTTCCTTTATCAGTTTTTGTTTCACAGAGAACGTTCTGCTCAATTGTTGTGTTATTGAGATGGAATATTTTTTTCAAATTTGTTATTGTAACAGTCTGTGTTTAAACAAGAGTAGTGAAGTGGAAGTCTTCCAGACAGCTGCCCCACCCCCCCAAAAAAAACCAACCACCCCAAACCAAACAAAACCCCCCACAAACGCCACGAAGTCCAGTAACATTTGCTTCCTTAACTAATAATTTGCAACAGGAATATGTTAATTCACAAAGTAACATTAAATTGTGAAATTATTTTACTAGTCTAAAGTTAGATTTTTGGCTTAATCTAAGGGAGAGACCACCTTGTACAAAGCTTGCAATAATGTTCTCAGAGAAAATGTGAAACATGGTGGTTTATGTTGATTAAACATTTTTTGTGTCTTCTAGATCAGTGAAGGGATGGCTCTCCCTCTGGCCACGAGGCAGTTATTTCCTTGTGGCTTCTATATTTTGTCAGTGTGGGTGAGCTTTTGTTTTTTCAGATATTCATAGAATGGTACATTTTCTGGTTGACTGAAAATTCCAAACTCTAGGTAATGTAACATTACTGGTGTCTGTCATTGTAAAATGTGAAACTCCCTCAGCTTAATTATGGCAGTGAATCAGTTGGCTTATGATTTCAATTTAGGATGACAAAAGCAATATTAATAACCAGCTTGTTCTGTGCTGCTTATTTTACTGCAGGAGAGGATTTGCTGGTTGGTATTGTTTATGTAACAGATTTGCCAATAATCACAGCAGCTCCCTGGGCAGAGGTGAGCTGGGAGGTACTGGGCTCTTTGAGGTCCTGTGGGTTGTAACAAGAACATTCTTCCTCTTATTACAGGTTACTGTAAAATCTGGCAGTTCGTGAGACAGTGATTGAACAAGATCAGTAGTCTCTGGATTATAAGAATACATTTATAGGTCACTGAGTTTATTTAGCTATTGTGATTTGTCAAGGAAATTAAATTGCATTGATAATTTGTCATGACCATTATGTATGGAGCAGTATTTAATAGTCATACTTTGAACATGTCTGTGTGTCATAACGATATTCTTTGTGCTTAGTATGTAGTAGAGATAAAAAGATATTTTAAACATTCCCTCTGTGGTCAAACAGAACTGTTTTTAGAATATATGAAAATTTAACTTTTTCTCATTTCAGCAAAAAATCCCAGAAATGGGATGAAATGAACATCATAGCTACGTACCACCCTGCAGGCAAAGATTATGGCTTGATGAAAATAGATGAGCCCAGTACTCCTTATCACAGGTACTCTCACTAACCTGCTGTCCTGAGTGCAGCCAGGTGGCTTGGGGGGTTTGCAGCAGAATGTGCTTTGTGGGTGATGCAGTGTTTGTTATGGCTGAAGGTCTCTCTGTTATGGTGCAGCCCTGCTGGATGTGTGCAGTGTATATTTACAGAGCTGATAAGTAAGGCTTGTAGCTATTAAGGAGAACTGTCTCAAAGGACAAAGTCAATTTTAGAAGGTTTATGTCTAGCAGGCTTTATGCTTTGAATGGAACAAATAAGTCTGACTTGTATTGATTTTATTTTTTTTAGCACTAGAATGTGATGTTGTGATGTCAATATTTAAAGTAGATTTGGAAAGCTTTTAAAGTATTAAAGGAGTCTTTTAATTAAATGTTGCATGGTTTTGAGTGTTTTCTCAGCCAACTTTAAGCAGCAAATTATTAATAAAGGCTACTTTTTGCTTTCCCTCCAAGCATGGTAGGAGGAGATGATGAGGATCCAGTGAGTGACTCAGAATCAAACGAGCCCTTAAAAGCAGACGTGTTGAGTAAAAAGTAAGTATTGCCATAAAAAGCCCTGGGTAAATGTTAGGATAATCTGCTCTTTTCTGGGGTAGATTTTCCTTATGGAAAGCTGTTGCTAGTTTCTCTAAAAGTTTAATTTTTGCTATTGTCGAAGTTTTCAGCGTTTGAAGGCACCACTGGTATTTTAAACCTCTTGCAGGTTTTTGCTACATGTAAATATGGAGAAATAACGAACAGAATTTGTTTGAGTGCTCTGAAATGTGTATTTTAAATAGTGAAAAACTTGCTGTTTCAGCATTTTGTATTGCATGGTTTATGTAGACTGGCAGCTGCAGCTGAAGGTAAAGGACCCAAGATTATAGCAAGGCAAGAGGAAAGCAGTGAGGAGGAGGAAGAGGATGAAGAATTAACACCAGAGGAACGAGGTAGACGGAAGTTGTTTTCTTGTTTTGATTTTTTTCCTACAAATAGTTTCAGATTTTCAGTCAGAAATATTTGTGAAGAAAAAGGTGCTAACAAAAAAATGTTGTGATTTGAAAATGGAGATAAATAGGCTTTGAACAAATACGCCACTTGTTTCTAATCAGGACTGTTTGCTTTGGGATCTATGTATAAACAGGAATTTGCTCTTGCCAGCTGTCTCCTTGTATACAAGATTCAGGTGTGGCAATTCCTGCTAGAAAAGCTCAAGTTCTCAAATAATTTCTGGTTTGAGGATGAAGGAGTAGCTCTTAATGTGAATATATTTCAGGTAGGCTTAATTCAATGAATACCACTGCAATTTAGCCACTACTAATTGCTTGTGAATATGCAGATACTATTTGTGTTGTTTTCAAAGCAACTGGTAGATGGATCCAGTAGGAAATCTACAGAGCAAATAGCACCTTGAACAGAGATGGGTTTTTGTGTTCACTTGGACTAGAGTGTTTTGAGAGAACAGTCAAACAATAAAACTTCTGAGGTTTCAGGCTTGCATCATCTGGCTTGTGCTTCTCAAATTTCCTGACTCCAACTTTAAACGTGTAACTCTGTTTTTCTAAAGGGAGAAAAAAAATTCAACAGAGTGTTGGGGCTTCCAAAAAGCAAAGTTTATTTTAAATATAATGCAATACTCCTAGACCTGCTAATGTTTAATATATGAAGCAGAGTTAGGCTTCAGGCCATGGGGAAAGTGGAAAATATTTTCTTCTACATGTGGTAAATATATCTCTCATAACTGACCTTTGGTAGTTAGCCAGGAGTCAAGCCACATCTGCACAAGTTCATCTTCCATCCCACTGAGTATGTCTCAGTTTGTCCTTAAGTTTCGTTAGAACCAGGGCTTGTGAAGCTTTGGGATTTTGTGTGCTGTTACCAGATCCTTCTCTTGGTTCAGACTTGCTTTTAGTTGAAGACAGGTTCTTTTGGAACTGCGTCAGCCGTTCCAGCCCATAAGTTGTTACCCTTTTTGTAAGTCAGACTCATTTTTAAAGAACACTCCACTGCTTGAAGAAAATAATTTTAATTCGGTGATTGCTTGGTTATATAATCAGTGGGTTTTCAAGGTAGGAATAAATTTGATCTAGGAAGCAGTCAGTGGCTCTTTGAAGAAGAAATATGTTGATTTTTGTTTTAAGGAAAGAAATAAATATTTGCATTTGTGTGTTCACAGAGAAAAAGAAACAATTTGAAATGAAGAGAAAAATGCACTACAATGAAGGAAGAAACATCAAACTGGCAAGACAGCTCATTGCAAAAGAGCTGCATGGTGAGGAAGAGGATGAGGACGAAGAGATGCGTGATGCTGCAGATGTGGAAACAATGAGTACAGAAGCTACCGAACATGGTGAGCTACTGTTTAATTAAAAAGCACGTGTAAGTACTGGTGGCCCCTTCAGCTGTTGGGAAATTAATACACTCAAGAGTGAGAATGACTACAAAGGGTGCAGTGTGTCTGTAACACTCAATGAGCAGTACTACAGAGTCTTGGTAGGTAGATTTATAGCTTGGAACACAAACCACCACATGTTGATAAACAGCATGTAGGCTTTTGTTTGTTGTGATACAACACAAAAGCAAACATCTGTGCTCCCTACTATTTTGCCAGAGTAACTGACCTTGGGTAGTGAAGTTACAAAGGATGCTGGCAAGAGAAAAGCTGACTTGTACCGAGCACTGAAAGCTGTGGCCACATGGGAGAGCCTGGGTTTTTGTTGTGGGTCAGTTCCCATTCTGCTCCCAGTCCATCCTATAGCTGGCAATTGGAAACTACCATGCCTGTTTCCTCTCTTTTGAGAGGACTGTATCTTAACTTCTGAAGGATAAACACTGTAATGTAAAATCACTGTTAGGCCTTCAGGATAGACTTGACCTTGAGCAGCAACGCTCATTTCTGTAGTATGAGATAAGACTCTGATTTTAGTGCAGCTACTGGAAGAGAGTCTGGGACTTTAGATGGGAACTGGTGCTGGAACCTGCTTCAGGGCTGTCTCTTCATAGGAAACTGATTAAACTATAGAGGCTGATATCTTCTCTTTCATCTTCAAGCTTCTCTCTGGGTGGCAAGGGTAGACTATAATAAAAGTCTTAGCTATTTGTGGTGGTCTTCTGATGAATAATTACAGTTCACTCCCCACCTCTGTGTGTAACAGCACTTGGAACAAGTTTTTGACGTTAAAAAAACAGACACCTGTTGCTCATGAGACTGGTGGCAGTGAAGTCTGTAAGCCTCATTCGTCTGTGGTTGGCAAAGCTGTGAGGTGCTAGCATGGTCTGCAGACTTGGGAAGATGCTGCATGGGTTTAACTTGGCTCACATTTGCTTTTCACAGCCATGTGAACTAGGAACTCTTCTAAAATTCATTTAAATTCCACACAATAAAAAGTGATTTGCAAAGTCGTGTGCTCGAGTTCTGTGGATTGCACGTTTTAGTCCCGTCATACACTACAGGGGGACTAATGCCTTCACAATTGCTCTGAAAGGGTCTCTTGGTTTGTGTCTGAGACCCATGGAGTGACTTAATCCAGTAACTTAACAAATGCCTTATAATGGCTAATTACTAGGACTTCACTCTCCAGGGGAAAGGAGGGCTCCAGTAGCCACCCGTATGACCTCTGTCCATGGCTTGAAGCTGCCATCTCTCTGCACTCTGCTGTAAAACAGAGGCAACTCCGCTCCCCAGCTGCATTCGCCAGTGGAAAGAAGGCAGACCTTTGCAGCATTTTTCCATCTCTATTGTTGAAGTCCATTCCACCTTCCTCATAACCAGCTTCAGAGCCACAACTGGTAATTATCAATTTCAGACTGCTCATGGCTTATGGATTCCATAAAAGTAACTGTCTGCCAGTTCATCGACCCGGTCACTAACTGGTTCACCTCCACACTGTACCATAGACAATACTTTCCATTAACCTGATGTAGTTCACAGTTCTTCACTTTTCTATCATTCTGCTTAAGCCTTAATGTTTCATTATCTCCTAATCTCTGTATCAACTACCACAGCTTTTGGTCTCTGTCCTTGATCAGTCCTTCTGAGGTGAAGTACTGGTCTCACTTTTGTAGCAGCTGGTGAATTGAACATCCTCAGACCAATCATGGGGCTCTGGCAGGGTTGGTCACAGAGTGTTGGGATATGGACACAACTGTTAATGAACCTCTCTGTTTTCTGACACTGCCCACATTTTAAAAAATTCCTACATTGAGACAATAAATATTCATCAACGTAGCTGTATTAATGTCAAAATTTCACTGAAGTAACTTTTTTGAGATTACATCTATTTATCACTCTCTCATCTGTATTCTGAGGGCACAGAAGAATTTCCTTATTCATAAATATTAATCAGAGCTACAGAATGTTTCTCAAATAGATGGTTTTACTATTTTCTACTTGGGTTTTTTGCTCATCTGTGCTTATGGTCATGCTGTGCTTTTGGTCACATTAAACACTTAAGTATTTAAAACTGAGTATTTCAATTTGATTGCTTCCTTCATGGAAGTAGATCAAAATGCTATTTATATACATGTTCCCAAGATTCCCTTGTCAGTACTGTAAGTGTGTGGAAAGATGATTCACCTAGATAGCTTTCAAAGAGCTCTTTTGACTTCAAATTGTATTTCAAAGTGCTTTTGTATAGAGCAGAAAGGAGGGCTTGGGTGATGCAGGAGCTGATTTTTTGCAATGGCTTGTGTTGGCTTCACTCTGTTAAACTGACTGACTAACAGCCCTGATACTTGCTTTTAACTGCAAGGGAAGTGTCTTGGGTTTTCTGTGTGTTGTATTGTAGCTACATTTTGATAAATTCTTATATTTGACTTGAGTTCTTGGGAAGTTATGGAGATCATGAGGTGATGTGGCTGCCACTCACCAATTATGCCTGTCAGTCTAATGAGAGTGGGAGCTGGAGTGCAGTGTCTTTATTCCAATGACTTCTGTAGTACTGATGATTGTTGCAGGTAAAGATGTGACATAAGAGGCATTTCCCAGTGTTGTGATTAGGGCTCCACTGGCTCCTGGGTTGTTTTTCAAGCAATTTGAGACCCTCTTCTCACTTGGAATTTTTTTTTTGTCTATGAAGATTCCGTAAGGTTTCTGTGTTTCTCTTATCTGATGTTCCTTTCTGCCCTCTAATCCTGTCTGTTTTGTATTTAAGTAAAACAAACAGTACTCTCCCAATCTCTACACTCCCCTTTGGAAGAAGGGGCTAAAGACTTAGGGCAGGTTTTTAAGGAGGCTCCTGTCAGAACCACCAGGTTTGCTAATGTAAGCTGCACTTCTTGATTACAGACTGAGGTTTCTTGCTGATTGAAATGAAGATGGCCAGTCCAGTCAGTGATGGTGAGAACTCTGTATTTTTGCCCCTGTCTTCATCGTGGCTACCAAGTGTTTTAAATGGATGGATCATTCATTTCTTGCCTCAAGTACCTGTACCTTATCCCATGCATATGGATTCTAGCAGCCAAGCTTTTTTGTGGAAAAAAAAGTAGAAATTGCAATAACTTGCACATAGCCCAGGGCTTGGAACTAGATGACCTTTAAGGTTCCTTCCAACCCAAACCATTCTATGATTCTATGTTTGCTTGCTTCAGTATTTCAGCTTCTCTGGCTATTCCCTATTTATGACTCCATGAGCAACATAAATAGACTTTGCCAGCAGAAGTGGCCTTTGTTCCTCTCCATAAAACTTTAGCAATTGTCTTTGAAATCACTGAAGGAAATATTCCTGATGTAGGTAAATTTAAGCATGATGATTTCAGTGCAGACCTGTCTTGCTACACAGAAGCATCAGCTAGAGGGTGTTGTCTGTAGTAGTTCAATTGACAAGCAGTAAGACTATTGTTTCCTCTCTCTGGTTCATTTACTGTGCTAACCCTGCTCAGAGAGCATCAGCTGAGCTGTCACTGACTGGGTGTGCCCTTTGGCCTTTGGTAGATACAGAATATGTTGTGTTTTCTTAACCAGGGCAACCATCACCCTAAAAATTACTTCACTGAGAAGGCTGGGAGCACA
The DNA here is from genome assembly GCA_013400695.1 of Neodrepanis coruscans. NCBI lineage: Eukaryota > Metazoa > Chordata > Aves > Passeriformes > Philepittidae > Neodrepanis > Neodrepanis coruscans. The sequence continues at coordinate 10,336 of VYZS01036154.1, forward strand.
CACCAATTTCTGCTGGTTAATTATGCTCTTGGCTTGTTAAACTGCACTTTACCAAACCTAACTTGTGCCCAAGCTTAACTGGTCTTTTAAAAAGATTATGATCATTTTGATGTGGTATTCTTTGATCTTTACCTTCTGCTACTAACTTTTTAGGCACGCATATATATATATATGTAGAGAAAGAGAGAGAGTAGGCTTTTTCGTATGAAAAGCACTAATGAGAAGGAGTTTTCTCTGAATTATTTTCTCTGATTTATTGCTGTACTTTGGCTCAAAATCATGAGTTAACAACTTCCTGAAAACACAACAGACTGTACTCCTTCAGTTATAAAGACACATATTTCAGATGTCTCATCTGGAACTGAAATTTGACCCAGAAAGTACAATGTTTGCTGATGTTTAAGGAACCTCATGTGTTAGTTCTTAACTCCTGGGTTAAGTCTTCCCAGTTCCAGGGGTGTTGAGCACTCAGTGCTTGCTGTGCTGACAGTGGTGTTCGCCATCTCTTCAGAGCATGGCAGGGGAATAACTTAGAAGGTNCGCCTCGCCCCGGGCTCGCCGCCACAACACTGCCAGCGGCCGCAGCGGCGGAGGCAGCGGCGCCCCGGCAACATGAAGGTGACCGTGGACTTCGAGGAGTGCCTGAAGGACTCGCCGCGCTTCAGGTACTGCCGCGGAGGGGCTGGGCCGGGCCGGGGTCGTGCCGGGGGGCAGGAAGCGGGGCCGGGGGNACTATTGTTTCCTCTCTCTGGTTCATTTACTGTGCTAACCCTGCTCAGAGAGCATCAGCTGAGCTGTCACTGACTGGGTGTGCCCTTTGGCCTTTGGTAGATACAGAATATGTTGTGTTTTCTTAACCAGGGCAACCATCACCCTAAAAATTACTTCACTGAGAAGGCTGGGAGCACACACCAATTTCTGCTGGTTAATTATGCTCTTGGCTTGTTAAACTGCACTTTACCAAACCTAACTTGTGCCCAAGCTTAACTGGTCTTTTAAAAAGATTATGATCATTTTGATGTGGTATTCTTTGATCTTTACCTTCTGCTACTAACTTTTTAGGCACACATATATATATATATGTAGAGAAAGAGAGAGAGTAGGCTTTTTCGTATGAAAAGCACTAATGAGAAGGAGTTTTCTCTGAATTATTTTCTCTGATTTATTGCTGTACTTTGGCTCAAAATCATGAGTTAACAACTTCCTGAAAACACAACAGACTGTACTCCTTCAGTTATAAAGACACATATTTCAGATGTCTCATCTGGAACTGAAATTTGACCCAGAAAGTACAATGTTTGCTGATGTTTAAGGAACCTCATGTGTTAGTTCTTAACTCCTGGGTTAAGTCTTCCCAGTTCCAGGGGTGTTGAGCACTCAGTGCTTGCTGTGCTGACAGTGGTGTTCGCCATCTCTTCAGAGCATGGCAGGGGAATAACTTAGAAGGTTCTGCACTCTCAAACTAAAAGCTCATACATTGCTGAGATGAGGTGGCAAACGTTACCTTTGGAGAAGCAAAGATGACTTCAGGTGGATATTTGTGTGTGTTTGGAAAATATTCAGGGGTGTGAAGAATTATCTGTTTTTTGCAATCTTTCTCACGCAGCACATGTTACTCGTGACCAGCTGGAAAGTAGAGCACACAGCATAGAAGAAATCTGTCCAGAACTGTAACTGCTTGTCCAGGACACAAATATAAACATCGCTTCATATTTTTTGCAATTAAGGCTCTTAAATGTTGAGAAGCATATCAGTTACAATGTTGTATTGCCAAGAATGTTAATTTTAGACTTGTCCATTAGGCAGAAAACACTGTCTAATTGATTTATTCTTGTGCCTAGTATTTCATGGAGAATACTGCTTCATAATCTGTTCAACCAGAATGGCATTTCCTGTATGTATAATGCTGATTATCTTGCGTGATGTACTGTTACTCTTGCTTTGAAACACTCACTATCTTTTGGTTTTCCACTATTTATTTGAGAGTTTTGTAGATGTGGTGTCTCTTTTCGACAGGTTTGGGATTCGAGAGCCAAACGGTACAGCATGTATCAGATTGACAAGCGAACTATTTATCCATGTGTTAAGCAGTTTAAAAAGGGATTAAGTCCTACAACTTTTTTGTAAAATGTTGACCTGTTAATCTAGATTTCAGTAGGTTATTACCTGCACTTTCCAAGTCTTTAGAACAAGAGCTGTGTTATTTCTTAAGAGCGGTGTTTGGAATCGGTTGTTAGTTTCTGACTAAAGCAGTACTAACATCTGGTGGAGAGAATGTTTTTACACTGGAAATGGCTGACTTGAACTTTGCATTTAACTGTCATTATCTCTTCCATCTGGACTGGCTGTTTGTGGACCTCTCTTTGGCTCATCGTGAGGACAGGGAAGTTTCCTTCAACTTTTCTCTTAAAGCCACATTCACTGTCACTCTTCTGGCTCTTGTTTCAAATGTTTGGTTCTTCCCAGTTGCATGAACAGTGCTTGTGCAATGAGCACCTGAGGAAAAACACCCAGCTGCAAGGAAATCCACATCAGGACTGTGAAAATGTGCTGAGCTTTGGCTCTGGCTGTTCTTTATTAAAGATAACTGTTGTTGATCTACTTATTTGGGGTTGGCAACCTCCATACTGAAAACCACTGGTCTAAATCTTCCTGTGTCCATTGCAACTTACAGCAACTGCTTTTGTAAAATGAAGGCTGTTTGGAAGACTAGAAGGGAAACTGCCTAATTCAAATACTTGTTTACAGTTTGGTTGTATAGCCCCCAAAAAGAGGGATTCTGCACCTCCAAATTGCTGAAAGCAATTTCCCACTGGGTGAAATTTGACTGGTGAATGTTCCAGTATTCAGAGTAGTTCCTGGGTTTTATTACACAAACGAAGTATACACTTAAGTTTTAGCTTGGTTATGGAATACAGTGTATATCTTAATTTTGATCTGAATTTGATATGTTGCAAAAAATCCATATAATTATATGGATCTATTTTAAAATGTCTTTTTCTCCACTGTATATGTGAAGTTTGAATAAAGGAATGAAAGTTATTTTACAGTTACATGCATTCTCAAGTGTGAGCTTTCCTGAAGTCCCAGAGAGATTGAGAGTGGATAAGGCAGTCAGATGCTGTCCTTTGAAAGATTTATACAGGAATAATTCATTAGAATGGATGCATTGCCAAAGATACTTGTGAGTTGTGCTAACTGGGTTGTAGTGTGCCTTTCCCAAATATCTCCTTTCCTTAGCAGGTAACAGGGTAGTCAGTTGTGGGTTATTTAATCTTTTAAGGTCCTGAATCAGGGTTGATAGGATCTTTTCACATGAAAGAGTTGAACTCTTGACTCAGGTCAGTATGGTGATGCTAATTTTTCAAAATGCAGACTGCTATTTCTTTTTGTATCGAACATGGTCCCTTCTGTAGAGGAAACAGGGGCTAAGAGTAAACATTTGGGAACTTCTGACTACTTAAGTCACTTTCTGTAGCTTTGAATTTGACTCAAGGATTTCAAATCTCTCCAGTTTGCACCCTTTATATACCAGTTTGCAGTGTTGGCTGTCTGCACCCACCTCTGTTTTTCAGCCTGAGCAGCTGCTGGCCCAGGCGGGCACTGAATCTTCCCAGTCCTGCAGCATCACTGTCAGACTGGGGGATGGATGGGCCGAGGTGCAACCAGTGTGTGTGTGGGTAACACAGGTCTGTTCTGCGAGGCTGTGGAACAGGTTACTGGTACTTTGTGATAAGTACAGGTGGGTACTTTTTCCCTGCAGTTAAGGTGGAATCCAGCAGCAGCAGCTGTTACCTGAGCTAATGTCCTGCCCTCCTTACCCCACCACCTTCTGTGTCCAAGACCATTTTGGTGCTCAGTGGGGCTTCTTTGTACCCTACAAGGTCTAGAAAGGATTTTGTTTAACAAACAAACAACTTCTGGTACAGACGTTTCCTGTAATACCTTCCAAAATCCTGAATGAGATGAGTATGTAGCTTTGAGGGAAGTACAGTACATAAATGCATGAAGATACTTTTAAATGAACCTCAGAGTGTAAAATTAGGTCCCTTCATCAGTCACATGATTTTGAGCTGAGTGATCTCCCTTATTCTGTGCCACCAAGCCCCTCAGTTCTAGTTTGATGCCATTTTGAAACTTGTTTTAGTTTGGGTTTTTTTGAAGGCTTTGTTATCTTCATTCTCCTCAGTGTTGGCAAGAATTCTGTTTGTGCTACTTCATCTTCCTCACCAGTAGAGCAACCCAATGTCCCTGACACTGCTTTTAATTGAAAAGCTGGTTTACACCTTCATGCACCTTCTTACACTTTCAGCTAAACCAGGCAACTTTTACTTTGCAGGAGCTACAGATTCTCTATATAGCTTTTTTTACAAAGGGATGTCTGATTTCCCTCTGCTGGGGAAATATCAGTTATAGTTCCCTGCTGAATGGGGACAAGAGAAGAAATGCCTTTTCTCTTTTTAATTGATGGGGACTTAGCTTGAATGCATATCTTAATCTTTAGGTGCATTAGGTAAAGGCTCATTTCTACAGTACAGTGGTGTAAAGAGGAAGCAAACGACACAGCCCATACTAATGTGGACAGTGAGTGTCACAGCTTCATAACTGTGAAGCTTCTTGCACAGGTTTAAGTCCTCAAGCTGCATCCTTCTAGAGAAAGCATTTTCACTATGCTTCCAATAGGAAGATCACTTGCAAATAAGAGCCTTAACTCTGCCTATAAAGGTTTCTTCTGTTCTTCAAGTTTCTTTCACACCAAGTTGTACAGAGTTTATGAAACTGCAGATATTTTTCCACAGCTCACTCTCTCATATTGAAGTTGTAAACCTTACCAGAATTCTTTGTTTCTGTAATATGCTTTTCTGTGGTGTTAATTATGATGCCACTTCACAAATGTAATAATTCTGTTTGAAACCAGTGTTGAGTGTCACAACATAAATAAAACCATTGTTTTCATTACTGCTTTATAGCACTACTAATAATCTGTTGGTTTGACTTCCTGGAACTCTTCAGAAGAAAACAGCAGCTATTGTGAAGTTTGCAGGTGCGTTCATAGATAAATTCTTAAACCTGCAAGTGAGGAAGGATTCCGTAGTGTAACTTTGATATATGTTATGCTTTCAGATTTGTTGGCTTATCTAGCCCTGAATCATTAATTTAAGACAGCAGCACCACAGAAAAAGGTTGCATTTTTCAAGGTGTTTTCCTTTGTGTGTTGTAGGATTTAAGCACGACTGGTCTGTCCCTTCAAGGTTTGCATTGGGTAATCACTCACTACTATTGAGTAATAGAGAATGAGTAACACCAACTACTCCTTAGGTATTAAACTATTCCCAAAAAAGAGCTAGGCTCTTTTCGATTTCTTACTGCAGTTGAAAAGTGGATTTCAAAATATCAGTGCATCCTCAGTGATACAAATATTTAACATGCTGCTTTTTCTCAGTGGGTGTGACTCGACTCCTTAATCAAAGTCGCCGTAGTTTGGCTCACAAAAACATACAGTCCTTACATCTGTGAAATGTGGAGTTGGGTTGTGACATTTCATCGTCCTGGAAAACGAGAAAAAAACTGGACGCTGTCGCTGCCTTTGAGGATGAGCGAGAAGGGCTGGGGCTGCTTTGCCTCTCCGTTTAAATCTGGGGACAGTAAGCAGCGCCAAACTGGTTACTCACCTTTCCTGTGTTCTCTTAGGGGCTCAGAATTCACCCTGTCCTTCAATGCAACCTCGGGGGGGATCGACACAGTCCTGTCCACTCCAGGATTCGCTCCATTCCAAAGAGTATTCTCGGTTCAGTACAAAACCCAAGCACACGCACACTGGATACTCTCGGACAGGAAAACCTGCCCGGGAGCGTGTTCCCGCTGTGACCCCCCGGCAGTGCCCGGTTCGGCCGGGCCGGGCTGGGCCTTTACGGCGTGTCCCGTCCCGAGGGAGCGGCTCCCCTTAATGAGGAGCTTTAATTGAGGATCGCACCGGGCACAGCGCGGGCCCCGCGCAGCGGCGCCGCCGGTTGGCGGGAGCGCTGCCCGCGCTCCCATTGGTGGGCGTGACTGTCAGTCAAACACCTCGGGGCGGGCCGTTGGCTGTCCCCGCGCTGATTGGCCACTCTGCCTTGTGTGCCCGCCTCCCCCGCCTGATGATTGGCCGGCGCGGCCGCCGCTGTGCGGGGGGTGCCTGCTGGCAGCGCGGGCCGTCAGTCAGGGCCGGACGGGGGCGGGCACAGAGCTCGGAGCACCGCCCCCGCCCGGCCCGCACC
>VYZS01036159.1:0-20192 GCA_013400695.1 Neodrepanis coruscans
GCCCGGCGGGCCCGGCCGCGGGGGAGGGACGGCCCGAGGGGGCGGACGGGGACCCTCCGCCCCGGGCAGGGCACGGGGGTCTCCGAGGAGGGGGCGGTGAGGGGTCTGTCGCCCCACTGAGGAGAATGTGAGGTGCCCCCAGCCCGCACAGAGGATGGGGGGCTGCCAGGGGAAGGGCCTGAGGTGGGGGGTTTCTGCCTGGTGACAGCAGGATGCACCTCAGCATCAGCGAGGGGTTTGTCCTCGCCTTCCCGGGTGTCTGTGGCTGGGAAGGGGGATGATGTTCATTGGGGCTGGGGCTGCTCCCTCTGAGGGGACAGTGAGCCCCTTGCTGTGGGGTGTCCCCGTGTCACCATCTCCTCTGCGCCTGCCAGTGGATCGTGTTCGACTCGTGGCCCTTAAGGGGTGTCAGAAAGAGAAATCAGAGAAGAAGGGACTCTTGTCACTCGGCTAAAACGTGCTACACCCAGGGCTTGTCTTAAAGTTGGAAGCCACTTGGCCAGAGTGCTTATTTTAGGGCTGGCAAGTTGGGTGGTGGTCCTGGTTTCTCTCTAAGGAGCAACAGAAAAAAGAGGGAGTCCAGCCAGGCCGGGGGTGATGCTGCTCACCAGGAGCCCTGGACAGCAGGTGCCCAAGGTGTCTTTGCATCCTTGAGGAAGGGGAAAGGGATACAGAAGGGTTTCTGTGCCAGCAGGGAGGTGGTTTGTCTGTGCTCTGTTAAACTCTCTTGCAGAAAGAAGAATGAAGTTGGCATTAATCTATTTCTCCCTCTGAACACATTGTTTATGGTTGCTGAGCTCTGTCCAGAGACTGCAGTGCTTCACCCCAGGGCAGCAGCGTGGTGGTGGTGGGTGATGTAATTCCTGAGTGCATCTCTTCAGGTTGTACCAGACAGGCTGTGTCTAATGCCATCTCTGAGTGAAAATACGATGGAAAGGCAGGAGACTGGGTTTCTGTTGTCTGTATAAAACACTTGTTTTTGTCTGTCACGTTTTGGCTTTTCCCTGTTTACCTGCAGCACGGGGGTCCTGGAGTTATCCCCCTCTCACCAGCCTGGTGCTCAGGGGAGGGTTTTTTAATTACCCATTTCCTCTGCAGGCCTCTTCATTTTGTACTTAGTAATTTAGTTATAACTCCCAAGCTGCCCTCCCTCTGAGGCATTTTGGTTTGTAATGTGTTTGATTTTCTAAAAGAGATGGCCTTCAGTGCCTGTTCAATTAATCTGGCTCTGTAAAACAAGACCACCCAAAGCCCAGGGCATTTCTGTTGTCATTCCCTCTGGCTCTGGGTTTATCTCTCTCTCCTCCCTGCCCTTCTGTTTCTTTACTTGGTTAATCATAAGCACTGTGATAGAAAACTCAAGCAGCAACTTGGTTGCTTATTTCTCTCCCCTTTGCTCGTGACTCCTGGAGTGGGAATGGCAGTTTTCCTTCTTCCTCACTTTAAAGGGAGGAGTTTAGTGTAAGTTATGAACTCTGCACAATAAGGCATCCTCTCAGCTTGGCCGCTGCTGGAGCTACATAAATAAACTTGATGCTCCTCCCTTTCTGACTTCCAGAGGAGGAAAATGTTTTGCATCAATCTAAAGGAATTTACCCCCTTGCTTCTAACAGGTAAACAACTCCTTACTGGCCAGTCAAGGCTTTGTAGCACAGACCAGGAAAAAGAAAATCCTGTTGAAGGTTGACACACACACAGTCTTGATTGAGGCTTTAAACTGTCCACTGTTACCTCCTTATCTCCACTCTTGAAAAATCAGACAGTTCCTTCCCAGTCACCCCCTCCACACACACAAATCTGCTCTACCCAGAAAACATGAAGTACTGGTTGGTGCCATTTCTTTTCTGTACAGAATCCTGTGGGCTTCCTGCCAACCAGCACTGTCAGAAGGAGGACAGAGTGAGCACAGGTTGTAGCACACAGACTTTGCAGCAGCAGCCACAATTTGGTAACACTCCTGCCCTGGTTTGATACAGCCACACCTTCTCCTTGTACCAGCACAATGTACAGTTGATGGTAAACTTCAGGAATTAATGATCATTTAGAGGGAGGTAGGACTTTCTTTTTCCTGGTCTGTGCTACAAACCCTTGACTGGCCAGTAAGGAGTTGTTTACCTGTTAGAAGCAAGGGGGTAAATTCCTTTAGATTGATGCAAAACATTTTCCTACTAAATGATCCTTGTGATGGGCTGTAATATTCTAAGAACCAGTTTTTGGGATAGCTGCCCACCTTTCCCTCCCCACTTGTAAAGGATGGCAGAAATGTACAGAGTTATTTCTTTGGGGCCATTGCAGTCACTGCTGCTGCTACATGACAGGCAGAGGAAATGCTGGTGCATCATGAGATCATGAATGGAAGCAGAGGGTTCCAGGAAAAAGTGTCTTTCAGCTGCAATTCCTACTATTTGTTAAAAAAAATAGATTGTGAGCTCATAAACTCTGTTCCTGAGGTTTCTTCTCACTTCACTATTCCTCTCTAAAACTTCTCTTTTTTTAAAGTTTTCTAAGTTTAGGAGAAGTTATTCCTGAAATGTTGAGAAGGTTTTTGTCAGGAGGGGTGGAAAGAGAAAGAGTTTGAGACCTCTCTTGAAGGCTGCACCTCCTGTCTCAACAGACCTTTTCAAAATCAAGGGCCTTTGAAAAGCTTCTTATCACTTCCTCCATCAACATCTTGTGTCCCCAGAATGTGCTGCCACCAGGATTTTACTGCTGGGCAGGAGGATCAGATTCCACAGCTGTGTTGTTATGGGGAGCTTGTATTTCACAGATGTGATGACACAACTATCAAGCAGAATTAAACAATAATGACCAACCAAGAGGGCTTTTCCCAGAGGTTAATGACAGTTAAGAGCAAAGTGGGTGGAAGAGTGGAGGGCCCACAGTACAGCTGAAGACCCTTGATCAGGTTTAATTAATAAGTGCCACACTAGAGCAGGGATGACAAATATAGATCAAGAGGAAATTATGGAGGTACTTGGATCAAAAACGAGTGCTTCAAATCAAATTAAGGGCTGCTAGAAACTTTTTTTTTTAGGCTGTGATGGGTTTTTTAGCTGTGCCAGTGGGAGCTGCAAATCAGTGGATAAATATCTGGATATTTCTCTATAAAAAAAGAGAGAAACTCAAAGCTATCAGGAGGATGTGCACCAGATACTAAAAACTGTTCATACCAGCAAAAGTGTAGGAGCAAGAACCATTAGCTGGAGTACTTTTTCTTGTGGAAGACAGTAATTTCTTCAAATTTACAGTGTAATCAGGTGTTTACAGGGTCAAGTTAATGCTGAATTCTTGACTCTGTTGTCTTCAAAATTTTTAGAATAAGTGACAATAATAATTTAAAGAATTCTGGTAACTAAAATAGGCATTTATTTATTTTCTTCTCCACAACCAAAGGAACTGAAACAGTTGAAAGTTAAACTTGCTAAGCAGAATTTTAAGCAGCTGTGGGTCAGGTCTTCAAGTGCTCCTAAATACAAAATTCTTTTGAGTTAAACCTGCAAATATTGCTTAAGCAGAGCCTGATAATGGCACTTGAGCTTTCTGAGCTGGGAGCTCAAGAAATTGGAAAATGGGGCTTGTCTGGGAAGGTTTCATGGGATATTTACTTTTTGCTTCTGTGACCATTTTGAATTTTTGCAGTAGCTCAGTTAATGGAGCCTGAAGTTGGTGTTTTTCAGTGGAAATGGATTCTTTCAGTAAGCATAAAGTTCTTTCTCCAAGATTCTTTCTCTAAGCATAAAACCCCAAGTTTTTAAACCTGTAGTTCTTTTAGTGTTTAGGAAATGGAAGAAATAAATGGAGGAGCTTTTTTAGTTTTAGTTTAAGCCTAACTACAAGGGAAGTAAATACAGGGATGTGTGAAATTCAGTTAAAACATGGAGCTAAAATAAAAAAAAAATATTATGTCTATAAGCCCCATTATAAATTGAAGTCTTACCATACATGTGAAGTTTTATTAAGAGCCTGCTGCTTTATTTATAATGGGATTTTCCTGGGCACTCCATAAACTTGACAAAAATAAATGGTCCAATATTCCCACCACAGATCAAGGTGCTGATCCTGCAGAGTTTTACACGTGTTCATCTTTCCATATTGTGAGTTTTCAGGTTCCCTTTGGTAGTGGGGGGGTCTCTGCAACTGGGGTTTAGTAACCAAGCAGAAAATGCAGAGTTAAATCCAGTTTCTGAGGGATGTGACCCCACAGCCTGTAAACCAGTAATTCACATCAAAAAAATGGCATGTTCTAGAAGAATTGATCTGTATCTCAGTGTTTTGGTGACCTCAGAGCCACTTGCCCTCTGCTGTTGTGGTTTAGTGATGCCCTGGCAGTGGGTACGAGGGAGGGTGTCCTCACATCTCACAGGGAGCTGCACCCTGAGCTCACACACACACACACGAGGGAAACGCCTTGACCACAGAACCACCACTACAGAACTCGTTGTTTCTGAAGTGCTGCATATGGATGTTGTCTCTGGTAACTCCTCAGATAGTTTTACTTCTTAAATGTTGCATAATCTGCATTTGCAACCCTCGTTTTTGTTCTTGGTTTGAAACGCGCCGTTTGCTGCGCCACAACTTGGGGATGGTGGTTTTTACTCTCACTAGAAACCCTTCAAAGATCTGCTTCCTTAGTGCTTCATCTTCTATTTTTCATGCTCTTACTTAATTTCAAAGACTGTCTTTGAGAACAGGTTTTTGTGTTGCACAGCAAGATGTGATAAAGGATTACTTGGTTTTAATTATGGAATCCGTGTCAAGTAATAATTTGGGGCTAAGCAGCTCAATTTGTCATAAGTTACATTAAACGTTTAAGGAAAGTCTCTCTCCTGTGAAGCTGCTGCTCAATTTGTTGGTTCAAAAATAGCTGTGCTGTAGGTCAGGCTGTGAATATAAACTAAGGCTATGCAAAGCTCAGTGTATGTCCTTATGGATTCTTTTAAACCAGGCTTGGTTCAGCTTAGCTGATGTGTTGATTAGGAGCAGATTAACAAGAACATGCCACACTTGTCTTGTGCCCTTTTTTGCAGAGTCTCAGCTATAAAGGCTTAAATGTACATTCAAGTTGTGCTGGTGTAACTTCTTTGTGTTTGCAAACTCTTAATCATGACGTGTATCCTTAGCTGGCTGTGGGATCCTTCCTGTGGGTACTGCTGTGTTTGTATATAAATCTAGGGGATGAATGAGGGTGGAGGGGTTTTTGCTTTTATGAAAATGGGAATAAAAATTATGAAATCCGTAGTAATTCATATCTGAGTTATTTTGGTGCCAGCTGTGTGGGCATCCTCCCTGCACAGCATCTGTTCCGACTTCTGGTAACAAATCAAAATAACACAGTTTGCTTCCCCCCCTCCCTGAAAACGGGACACACAGCCTTGCACTGAATAACTCAAAGCACAAATGACAGCCAGATTAATGTGATTGTTTTCTTTGTAAGCAAGCTCCTGGTAACTGCTCCAAAAGCCATTTGGCATCAGAGTCTCTTCTGTGAGACGCCAAATTCTCTTGCTCGGTGTTGCAGTTTCCTGGAGGAGTAGATGTGGCAACAGGATGTTGGTAGAGAACAGGAAACGACTTGAATTTGCCACTTCTGCCATGCAAATAAAGGCTCATTAGTGGCCCAAGGTGTGGTAATTAGTGTCTGTTATTGACGGGCCTTTTCACGGCGGCTGCAGAGTGTGGAGCTCGGGAGTGTGTTCAGCTGATTTTGGGGGGCTGCACAGTGACAGGGTGGGGTGACAGAGGTGAGGAGCTCGTGAAACCACCCTGAGGTCTGACAGCTCCACCTGCCCTCGCTGCTCAGGGCTCCAGATCAGCTGCTCTGACACGTGGTGATTTCCTCAGCTCCTCCCTGCTCTCCCGAGGGTCACCCAGGCACAGGCTGGGGGTTGTGCTGCCACAGCCAAGGGGCATCACAACCAGAAATGCTTCACACACCAGATTTCACTCTTCTGCAGCTTAGGTGGGGATGAGCCAGCCCTGCCTTCCCAATCCAAGTGGAAATGTGGTTTTAAAAAGGAAAAATCATGAGCTTTTTGGGCTGGTGATGTTCATGAAAAGGGAGAGAAATCTCATTTGCTTTTAAGTGGAGGTTCTTTGCTCTCCTTTTCCTTAACAGCAGCCCAGAGCACAGAGGTCTCTCTCACATGTGGCCATACCCAACACCAGCTTTGTTTTACTGTCTTTGGTTCAGTCTCCAAGCATCTGGGAGTTTCCACTTCAGGATTCCTGCTTTAAAGCAATGAGTGTGTTGTAGAGCTTAGCCCATAGTGTATTGGCTGCTTAAGGGTTTTGTTCTCTTAAAACCGTGTATGTTCTGCAGCAAATACCTACAGAGTCCAGTGAGCTCGTGCAGTGTTTTCTGACTGGCAAACTGAGCTCAGAATTTTGCTTTATGCATCTGAAATGGCTGATGGGCCCTGATGTAACAAACTGCAAGACTGAAACAAAGAGAAACGTGGAGCTGAAGGTCTGGGTGTCATTTTTGCAGTGATTGGTTTTTGGGGTTTTTTGTGATAAATCTGTAAGATGAAAAAGTGAACTTTTTTTTTTTTTTTTAACCTCACAAATCTGGGCTATAAAAAGACATCTTGATGTACTTCAAGACGTGGTTAATTGACTAATTTTGAGTACAAATTATTGTCTTGTCTTATGCATTCACTTCAGTCAGTAATTCAGTATTAATCACTGAACAGTTTTTTCAAGTATTTATAAGTCTCCCTATTTCAGTTGACTGCAGACTCCTCATAAAAGCAGATTGATGAGATGCTTTACAGAGCAGATGAATTTCTCACTTAAGTAAATGTGAGTGAAAATTTCCATCCAACAGTATATTCTTTGTTTTCACAGTACAAATACAATTTTCCTAATTTCTGTTCACTCTTGTCCATAAATGTTTGTTGCCAGCAATTCACATCTCCTGTTTCTTCAGAACAGCTCAGCAGATGCATGTGTTCATTCCTTCTCCATGGCACTTAATTTTTATGAAATACATGTTTTATTGGACAGTAAAACATTTAAGTGTCTTAATGGCCTAATTAATACTCTGTATCCTCTTCTGTCATGTATTTTGCTCTTCATTATCTACTGCTCCTTTTTTTCATGTCCTCCTGCATTTTTTATCATAAAAATTTCCAGCAGTCTTGAGAGAGCAGTCTATTAGAAGGCTGTTCTTTGAATATTCAGCAACTCTAAGATTTGACTGATAGTCCCTTCCCTCTCATCCTATTTTTAGCAATTTAAAAGGGAGTTTAATTTCTGGGGCTGTCGTTTGTTGTGTGTGTGCAATTTACCTCAGTGGGTTCCCTCCCTCCTTTAAATGTGCCAGAAATGTAATTTTCATGTTCTTTGAGGACGTCCTGTCAGTTTGGGGAAAATAATGTCCAAGTTAATTGGGAGCTCTGCCTGAGCTGAGGGAGCTGAGATGGACAGTCTTTGTCTGGAGCTGTTCATACATTCAGTGTGATTAGGACAGGAGGAGAAGTGGAAGAAAACTTTATTGTTCCCACTTATTACCCTGTTTGAAGAACCTTGTAACACAAGAGCCTTTTTTGTGTACAAACACAATTCACTCCATCTTTTAGAGCAGAACAAGCCTTGCAGAGGTGGTGTAAGCACCGTGGAAAAGGATGTCCCTCCCTTTCTCTCTGAAATACAACCTTGTAGCTGAACCCCTTTTTTTGTCTTCTTGGTGCCACTTCAAGGAGAGCCTTGGGAAGTCTTCCCACACAAACTGTTTTAATCTTCTCTCTCCCTTAAGGCCACGTACAGAAGCCACCAACACTTTGTGTAAGCAGGACTGGACTCCCTGCAGAGCCAGTCTGTGCACTTGCTTAGGGAATTGTTCTTGAGCAACTTAAGGCCTTTCCTCTCTCCAGGGCATAAGAACTCTGGACTCTTCCACGCTCAGGATCCTGATTGTGTGGGAGGGAAAGAGGACTAGACACAGAAAGCAAATTTTGTTTCCACCTGATGGGCAGACCCAAAGTGATTTTGCTTTTCATACTCACTTGGAGGCGTAGCCCAGACGAGTGAGGGCAGGCTGTCGGTGTGGGACATGTGCCAACTGCTGTTTGTTTATTGATCTGGTGCCTTTTTTTAATTGTCCCATTGCTGATGTCACGGGGTGTACCTTGGATTGGCCTCCTGCCCGCCTTGTAAAGGGGTGTTGACTGTCAACAAACCTGGCAATTGGGTGGCTTTGCCTCCTTCTGCCTCCTCCATTCAGCTGGATAATGACTGTGTCTCTTCCCATTTCTCCCTCAGACCCCAGCTGAGGAGACAAACCTAAATGAAAACTCTTTTAGCCCTGAGAAGACCTGCAAAGACTTTTGCTGCTCATGCCTTTATGAGATACTGAGACAAGCACTGAAGTTGTCTCCAGGCATAGGAATTCTGAGGAGAAAATTCCTGATGTGTTGTGGTTCAATAAAAGGGTTGCTAGCATTTTTTTATTATTATTTTGTGTAAACAAGGCATATGCAAACTGGCTGTTGGAAATAGGCACAATCAGAAGTAGTTTAGACTTGCACATCATCTGTTTACAGCTCAGCATCACTGCAAACAGCCACGGGATCAACTTGGGGAACAAATCTGTTTGGATGGCCAGTGATTCCAGATTTGAGGTCTCTTGTCCCCAAGTGGATCCATCCTCTTTTCCAAGTGGCCACAGTTTCTTCTCAGTTTCCTGCTGCTTTGAGCTCCACCAGGTAGCACTGCAAGGATGAGAATTCCTGTTATAAAAACCTGTAGCAGAGAAGGGCAGAATCCTCTTTCTCAAAAAAAGCTGATATTGCAAACTGTGGAGTAGGTATCTTCCAGATAAAATACATCAGTTAAAGTAAAATGCTTCCCTGATTCTTTATACTCTACTGCAGCAAAGGAAGAGGAGCATTAAGATATGCCAGCAATATAATAAGGTAATCCTCTATAATTTTCTTGATTTAAAACTTAATGAAACCACCATGGCAACAACTTCTTTATGTGTTCTTGTTGTGCAAGAGTCATTGTCCCTTTAGCTGTTCAAATTCCTTTCAAGGAAGAAACCCCTCAACACACTCATATGTGCTGGCAGGATTTTAAAAACCTGAGTAATCTTGGGGTTGTTTTATGTTGTTTGCAGTCTTAACCACGACCTGCTAGGTGGTCTTTCACAAGCCAGTGGAGTATGTCATCATCTCCTGAATCACAGTAACATTTTTCTTATTATTTCCTCTCTTTTTAGTAGGAGGAAAGTCTGTGCCTGGGTTTCTCTTCTAACCTTTATTTTCAGTGTCAGTATTTTGAAGGCTGCAGGTAAATGTCACTTTGTAGACATTTGTGTGAGAGGCTCTGTGTTGCCCCAAATGTTTATTTGGCTCTGAGTCTAGAAGATGTCAGCTTTTAAAACATTTAAATTACCCTCAGAGCTGTTTTAAAACAGTAATCCTGGCTTCCTCTACTGGGTATTGAATGGATTGTGAAATGTCTTCAGAGGGAGTGGAATGGACTTGTGTGAACATTCTGCAAAGTCTAACTCCATATGGATCGTTTTTTATAATGTACATAAATAGTACATTAGCTCTTTCAAATCACTTTCTAAATGAACTGAACCAGCCTCAAAGGAAAATACATCACAGTCATGCTCTGCCTGTTAGAGCCCTCTCAGAGAGGCTGATTGAATTCAAAGGTTAGGAGCATCCCACACACAAGCCTTTTCTGGCATATGTGTGTGGAAATTAGGATCTTTTCCTGAGCTTTGCTGAGGTGATTCTGTTCTGCACAGCCTTTGCTAATGTCTTTATAGGTAGTTCCCTGGCTTTGCAAGGGTGAGTCTGCTAAATGACTTGTGAGACCTTTCAAGGAATTGGGCTGACTCCTTGAAAGCAAACCCTGGGATGATGAATGGCCCATTAGAAGAAAGTTGATGGCATTGTAAATGAGGTTTTAAGTGAGAATCAAACTGCTCTGGTGTATCCAGCAAAGATGCTGAGGCAAATGCCTCTTTCCCTGATGGTTATTAGGAGGTTTTATGAACTGATATTTTCAAACGGTTACTTTCTCCTTCTTCTCCAGGGTATAAAAATTTCCAAAGGGCCAGATAATTTTAGTAATAAAAGAAGAGTCTTCTCAAGAAAATGGGAGTTACATGAAAACAGGGGTAGAAGTGAAGTTGCTGCTTGCCTGTGGCAGTGGTGGCCAGATTTGTGTGGTGAGAGGGGAGGATCTGCAGCCAGCTGGAAGTTCCAGGGGAGTTGAGCAAAGATTTAAAGTTCTTGGTATTGAGTGAGGTATGGAAATGAATAACCACTTGTAGTGCCACTTGCAGGGGCCAACTGTGGCACTGCAGCCAGTTCCATGCTGTCACTACATATTTAATTCCTGGTGTAGTGCTCAATTTCTTGTTGAAAACAGAGCTCTTTGTAGAAGGTGGTGGAGGGAAGTTCCTCAGAGCGTGGGTGCAGGTGGGGCTTTTCTTTGGCACCGAGGGAGGTGTTAATTGTGGTTTCTGACTGAGGGAGAAACAGAGCTGAGGGTTTCTGCCAAGATGAGCAAAGAAGGAAAATAGTTAATATTGACCTTTTTCATTTTAACCAAGATCAGTGGGAGCAGCAGAGGCTTGGAAAGCCTCTCAGAAGGGCTCTTGAATTTCACAGAAGCAGGGAAGGAGTGAGAGGTGCTGGTGGTGCCTGTGCTCTGCTGAGTCACTTCTTGTGGTCTGTGCTGTGGTAGAATGGAAGCCAGACTTTGGCTCTTATCTTGGAGAAGGGAAAAATTGAGTGTGAATGGGGGCCAGACAGCCTTTTCTGGTGGGTAAATATGTGTTACAGAGCTGGTGTTCACCATTTCTGTGACATCTCTGGAAAACAATGTCAGACTGACTGTTCAGTGCCTGGTGCTGCCAGAGTGGCCACAGGCCAGGAATCTTCAAGCAGCTGGGGCTGCATGTTGTCCTTGGGGCTGGGAGCTGTGGTTTGGCAGGACTGGGGAAAGTGGGAGCTGAGAAATCCTGCAGGAAGGTGAGACACATCATAGCTCTGAGCACTTGGAAGGGCTGAGCACAGACTGTAGTGTCTGCCATTTCAGGTTTACAGTGTAGAACTTGGCACCTGATGAAAAGGCTGGTTGTAGGACAAGGTGGCAAGAGCAGAATATACAATCCAACACCATTCCTGCTTTGTTTCATGTGAGATGCCTTTCACTGTGCACTTGAATTAACTGAGTGGGACCCAGGGGGTGGATGGACTAACCTTGTTTGTCACTGTACTGTATTTTTCCAATACCATAAAACCTTGGCTGCTGTCAGGCACACACTTGAAGAATATTTATCTCCACAGGTTTTTTCATTCTGGGCTTTTATTCCACTCCATAGTTCTGCCAATTTGGTCTGTATTTCAGCTTTGTTTAATTGGTGTTGTCTGGTAGGGTTGGGATTTTGGTTTGGTTTAGCTTTTTTCCTTTGAAACATCCCATCAAGATCTAAAATGCTGCTGCTTTGAACCCAACACTGGGATATGTGTGTATTTCTTTTACCAATGTTGTCAGAGTGACAACCATTTAAATGAGTTTCTGTGTCCTCTGAATACACCCCACATTTTTGGGCAGGAAGAGGCCTCCAGGACTTTGTGGAGTTTCTGGCTTAAGGCACCTCTTACCTCTGTCAAAGCAGGAGTGACAAGTATAATGTTGATCCTTCCAAGATGAACACTGGCTTAACAGGTCTGAAATTCCCATTTTCATGCAGCCCATTTGAGGTCTGGAGAGGCCAACAAGGACTAGAAGGTGTTGAGAACTGTTTGAAGTGTTGGAGCTACTTATTGTGTCACCCAGTCTAAAAAGCCATCCAGCCCCATGACCAGTGTGGTCAAAACCCCAGGAGAGATCCTGTAGCTCTTAAATACATGTTTACCACAGAAGCAAGGTGGGCTGTGCTTGTGGAGAGACACAATCGATTCTGCTGCCCCTGTGTTGATTTTTGTGGCTCCAGCCTGTGTGGCAAGCAGGAGAGGAGTTAATTTTAGCTTTATTAGCAACACAGAAGGGAATCAGGATGACTGTTGTAAATGGCAGTGGGATGAGATCAATGAGGATGGTTTATTTCCATGCATCTAAGTGGGTGTTCTGAGCAATTTAATTTTCCTTGTTGTTTGTTTTTAAGAGAACCAAGAATGTTAATACATTTAGTCCTTGAAATCCTTCTGGATACTTTAGTGCTGTTGCATGGTCGTTGTTTCAAATGAAAACCAGGTGCTTGTGTTCTGTTCCTCAGCAGTTGCTCGTTTCTCTGCTCTGTTACCTGGTTCAGCAGCAAGTGCTGAGTGATTCTCAGTGCTGGACTCCCCATTTTTCTCCTACTCACCATTGTTTATATTCTGGAGCATGTTCCAAACTGTTTATGATTAAACATTGCTCAAACAGGCGGGTTAAGATTTATTGACACAAAGGAGGCTGGGAGGAGGGAGTGGCTGGTCATCTGTGTCTACTTGGGCCGATAGTGATGTTACTGAAGGTGTTCACGTGTCTGGGCAGTGGCTGTGGGGTGTCAGAGAGGCTGCTCAGCCTTTTTGCCTTTGCATGACACAGTAAAAGCTCAAACAGGGAGGTGACACACTCCTTTTCCTCCTCAGCTTGGCTTTCTGGGAACATCCCATGGCTCTTGAAGAGGGGACCATGATTTACCTCGTGTTGGGAGAGGCTTGAACATCTCCAGGGAGAGGGATCGGGCGTTGAAACACAATAATGGGGTTGTGACCTACAGGAGTTTTAAGCAGTGACCCTTTAAAAAAGACACAGACACCTTAAATACAATGCTGTTATATGGAAAGCAGGGAGGTTCAAAATGGAAGATTGGAAGGTGAGCACTATTTAGGAAAATAAACTCAGGTAAAAATACAGAAATATCAGAATTAAAAAGAGGCTTAGTTCATTAAAAAAGTCTTTTCTGAAGCTAAAACAATCTGTTTCCTGGCCTCTCTTAGCACTAACCAGAGGTCTTAAATAGCTGTTTAGCTTCTAAAGGCATCTATATGGAGCATGTTATTAATTTTAAATAGATATTAATAGATACTGATAATTTTCACGCTTCAGGAAAGAAATGCAGAGTTAATGATACCCTAAAAATACTAACAGCTTGATCAGCCTAACATGGAAAGGGATTTTTGCACTTACAAGATTTGATGATACAAGTGAGATACACACACATGTTGCCCATAATTTACTTTTTCTCTGAAGCTCCAGTATTTCCTGGCTGGTGGAGAAATGGTCCCGATAGGATCTCGACCTCCACAGGCTGCAACACCTGATTAGAGCAGCCTTGGTTCACAGGCTGTGGGGTGTGATACAGAGTCTCTTAGCTCTGGTTATTTTTATGTCTACAACCACACACACAACAAAATAACAGAATAGGCTGGCTGTGTGTTGCAGATGGTATCAGGCATCTGCAGTGCTGAGAGCGAAACTTTGTGCTGCTGGCAGCCACCCTCATTTCAATAAAATTGTGCCAGCCCACTTCTTGAGTGGCAAACTTTCAGAGCAGGTTTTGTGACACACAAAACACCTCGCTGTTCCCAAGCTTCAAAATAAAACTGCAGCTTTGGGGTTAATTTTAGCCTTTAAGGACGTGCTGCTGAATGTTCTCTGCAGGTCTGTGATGGCCCTGGGAATGCAACTGCGAGGCTTTTCAGCACTGAGGGGAAGGGTAAATGGGAGAGACTGGAGCTGACTGGCAGAGTGGTGCTGGGTGAAGATGTGGCTTGTGACACACACAGAAAAAGCTCAGTGTAACTGAACTGTGCTCTGAGACATGAAGTTGTTTTTAGTAAGGATTAGACAGGAACAGAGCAGCTTCTGTGTGGTAGAAATGGGGCCAGAATTCACCCTCAGGAGCCTTTAATAAAAAAAACTCAAGCAAAACCCCCACCCAATATTGATTTAAAGGTAGATGCCACTGATGCTGCAGGTTCATTTATACTGATGTAAAATCCCATCTGATCTGGGGGGGTGTAGGTGAGACCCTCAAGGTTCCTCCATGTGGCACCTTGGGTGAGACCTTGGGATGCTTCAGGTGGCTGCACTCCAGGGAATCTGCGCTGCAGTGCTTGTGTTGTAAAGGAATGGGAGCACTTGGGAAGGGAGGAGGAATTTGTCTTCTGTGCCCTGTGCCCGGCGCTCCTGGTTCGGAGTGAATGGCATATTTTGACGCTGACTGCAATGTTTTGAAATGTGAAGCTGAGTGAGGTACAATTACAGCACCACCTCTTTGTTTCCCTGTGCCGGTGAATGGGCACCAAGTAACGACCTTGTTGTCTGGGCAGGAGCGTTTAAAAGGTGCTTGTGGTGCTGGGTCTGAACAGAGACTGATAAAAGCACTAAAACTCTGCATTAATGGTCTTTGTTATAAGAGCCCATTAATGACATTCTTTTGATTATACCAGAGCTTGGTGTCTGAGGTCATCTTGCTCATCATTTATCTGGAAATAAGTGCCGGGACTTTTTCTGGATTAATTTGAACCTAAGTTTTTATGCTTGGCATTTTTGATGTTTTAAACAGATAAGTGAATTAATCCCTTGTCAGGTACTGGGTTTGTAAATAACTGGTGATGATATTTCCAGAATATCCTTCAGCTTTTTTTGCAGGCATTAATGTGAGTGAACAGACACTATGAACTGGCTTCCTGTGGTTTCTGCTGCAAAAAAAGTTTCAGAAAGGTCACTTTTGAAGCTGCATATTCCTGGCCCTTTGCACTCTGGTGCTTTCTGATGGAGATGGGAGCAGCTTCTGGCAGTGGGGGGTTTGATATTGGACTGAGCAGGATTATTATAAAACCCCTCCTGCAAAGCTGGGAGAAGACCTGTCAATAATTTTAATTTCTCAGGCAGGGTGGCAACTTCAGACAGAGCCTCCTGCTATTCCTGCTGCCTCTCCATTATCTGGATGAAACACCTTCTCAGCAGTTCCAGAGATTTCTTTCCTGTTCTTCTTCCAAGATGCTATTTTGGTCCTCCATGAATTTATTCCCTGATCTGTTGTGGTATTTCATTACACTGAAAAAAAATGGCCACTACAGTATCTTATCTTGGTTTTCCCTTTTTTGCACCGTGTTTTAATCAAAGGGGAGAATCTGAAAGTAAAACTGTGCTTGATGCCTCAAATAATTTTCAAAGAGTAAAATCAGAACGTTATCAAAGAGATGTAAGGGATGTAAAAATAAAAACACAGCTCTTGATTCCTCCCTGCTAATTCTCCAGTGTGAAACAGCCTCATTTGTATGAAAAATTAACTGTTCTTTCAGTGGTTTGCCTCAATTTATCAGTTTGCTCTGTGACAGCAATTAAAAGGTTGCTAAGAAAGATAAGAAATTGTGGAGAAGATGTGTAGAATAAACTGGTTGTTGAGGTTTCACAGCAAGGTATCACGGCACAAACTCTCCTGGAGGTTTTGCTTTTCACCTCCAGTTGTTGGAGCCTGAAACCAAAATGCTCATCTCCTGTGCACTTTTGAAGAACATATATATGAAATAAACTGGGAATTTAAAGTGTTTTGGGTTGGACTGCTGGTATCTTTTCCTTTTTAGCCTTCCTGATCAGCCTGGGGGTGTTTATACTCTTCCCCCTCCACCATCTGCTTGGCTCAAGTTTCTCTTTGCCTTTTCCTGGGATGGGCAGTGGCTCAGAGCTTGGTGTTCCCAGCTCTCCAAAGTGGGATATCTGCAGGGACTGAAGGAACACAAATATTTCTTGTGCACATCTGTGTGTGCCCAGGGAGGGAGAAGGATCCCAGAGTTTGGCCAAACTTTGCTGTGAACATTGTTGTCATCAAAGGAGTTGGCTAAAACACCTATTTGAAAATCTGCCTCTGTGTGTGTGGAAGTGTTTCTCAGTGTGTTTGAACCTTGATGGAATGGCATAAAGGAAAGCCCTGTGCAACTGTGCTCAATAGAAACATTCATTACAGCTAATTTACTTGGTGCTTTTAAGAGACACAGCTATTCATAAGTTGTGGTTTTGCCTGATGCTGCTGGTAGTATTTGTTTTAAATAGAGACACTTGCCTGCACATGCTGTCTGCCCATCTCAAATCTTGTCTGGCTGTGTTGGAAACCTCATTTTAAACATGGTGATATGCAGTGTTAGGCAAATCCCAATGGAACCTTCTTATTAAGGGAAAAAATCCTTTATTATGTGTACAGTTCCAGCTGAGGAGTAACAAGGAGAATAAAGGAAAGGTCTTCTCTGTGACAAAGAAATGGCAATTCTGAATTTTTCTGAAGCACTCTCCTTGTTCAGCCATCTCACTGCACTTGCTTTCTCAAGGCCATTCAGTGAATAAACTCTGGGAGCACAAAGGTACTAAAAAAGCATTGATTTTGCAGCATTCAGAGCCTGTGTCTCCCATCTGAGACAAGCACAAACCCAGTGGTGCAGACGTGACCTGCTGTTGCCAGGAGAGGATTGCCATGGGTACAAGGCCACAGGAAGCACTTGCTGGAATGCAGAAAACATTTCTGGGCTTTGTTTGGCCCTCTTGCCCACAGCTGAGTGACTTTGGGTTTGAAATAATGAGGCTGAATTAAAAAAAAAAAAAATTGTGACTTCTCTGATTCAGGAAGTTCTGAAAATTTCCAGCCTGAGAGTATCAGCATGTGGCCGATGTGATTTGCCTGATAAAGACCAGAGCTTTTCTCAAAATGAATGAATTTCAGTTTGTTTTCTGAAAGAAGAATGCAGTGTTTGGTTCATGTGATGCTGAAATCTGAGTCTGTGGTTACATGCTCTGGGTTTTTTTACAATCTATTACACATCTGCAACATTTTTGCTGGTACCTCCTCTGCTTGATACTTGTTCCCTCCAGTCCCTCTGTGCTGGTGTTGCCATGTGGGAGGCAAGCAAAGGGATCTGATCTGCCTCACAACAAAAAGGGAAATGAGGAATTATTCCAGCTCCCTGGTCAGCCTTGCTGTGCAGGAGCTTGGATGGTACTGTTGGCACAAGGGGGGAGGAAATGGCAGAGGGAGAGGAATGGTGGAGTGAAGGAAATGCTTCTTACAGCAGAGAATTGGGCTTAGATTGTGTTAAAATAAATCTACATGAGACTGAGTGACACAACTGAGATCTCTTTGGGGAGATTGTTTTTAAGAGGAAACCAGTGGGCCACCCATGTGAGGCACAGAATTTTACCCAGTTGTCCTGTTACTCATCTCAGAAAGTCCAGGGTGACAGTGGAAAAGAGGAGGATTTCCAACTAACTCAGATGCATTTCAGGGGAAGGACAGAAAATCCTTCCAGTAATCTGGAATTACAGATTAGTCACTAATAATTCTGTTGGATGGAGCATGAGGAATCCCTGATGACTTCAGTGTGAGTTTGCCTTTACTGAAACTGGGGTTTCATTAGCTCTAGCACAGGAATGATACCTGAAGAGTGGATAATGCCAGGAACTCCAGGACACTGATGTTGAGCTATTTCTGCCTCTGGAGTAATGGGGTGATGGAAATAGTTGCTGGAACTTTTTCTGGAAAAAGTTCCCAACAGAAGAAAATTAAAATTCACAAAGTAGAAATAAGACCACTCTCTTGGATTCAATAATTATGTCAAACCTGAGCTCACTCAGGCAGTTTCAGTTCAGCCTTGGCTGACAGATGAATTCCTCTGTACCTCTGTACTGTTAAGCATGAACAGTGTATGTTAAACACAGTGAGTGTGTTCCAAAGCTTGCAAGGCAAGTGATTTGTGAGCACAGGCTTAGGAGCCAGTCCTCTAGATCTAAACTCATGTGGTGACTGACAGGATAATTGTGACAAAACATTTCAGTGGGTTGCTCTGTCATTTCAGCAGTGACAGATCATTGTGCTCCTTTATTTGCAGATGATCTCAGTACTTTTCAAATCTAGTTTTCCCTCAGTTATGTTACAAACAGTAGCAGTGACTTTTCTAGCTTTTCCTCTGACTGAACAATAGTGGATAATACCAGAGGCTGTTTTGCAGGGAGCTCTGCAGTTCATTTCCTTGTCCTGCTGCTGTCTGGCAAAGTGCTTGTCTTCAGATTGACTTGAATCATTGCAGGAAGAACAAATGTGGATTGTGGACTTCACCATTTACTCACAGAGCCTTTGTTTATCTCTCCATGAATGCAACAGATGATTTTACCAACCATCATGTTCCAGGTATTTCTCTGTGTATTTGATAAAGGATTTTATGGGTAGGTCTTCAATGGAATTTCTGTTAAATGTTCAGTTAAAACTGGTCAGAGCAATAAAGCAATTAAAAGGGAAATAGCAAATGATGAAAACTCTTTACTTTTAGACTGCAGTAACCTCCAAAATGAACCAAGCACTCTTAAAACCCAGGCACTTAGAGTGCCTACATCCCCTGGCTGAAAGAGATGTGTAAAGAGAAGCATTATAATGACTCTGAAATTGCCATGGTGATAGGCACATGCTTGGTTTGTAATGTGTATTTAGACTTCAGAGAATAAAATGTATTTGTCTTGGTTCCTCCAGAACTCTTTCTGCAGTCTCAGTACAATTAACTTCTTCCTTTGGAATGCAGACAGCACTGGCCAAGTGGATGTAACTGGTTTCTTATTGGTATTGCGTGCAAAGTGCTATTTAGAGGAAAAAAACTCTGGGGTAGGGAGTGGAACAGGAAATGTTGGATGATTTTATTGTTTTTATTATTACTATTTTATTACAAAGGAAGGATGAATAGTACCTAATCTCCAGTGACAGCTCAGACAGCTTTCAGAGCTTGTTGTATGGTTTTATGGCATTCATTCCAACTAATATTCATTTTAATTCACTTGTGATTGAAAGGTGTTGTTGTTACTCATGGTTTTGCCCACCTTGCTGCTTCAGACAGCTCATTTCCAGCAAAATAATCATTTTGAACACAATATTTCTGATGATTATTCCCATCGGGGTGCAAGAGTCAAGTTTATTTTAGTGAAAATGAAGAACATAGATTTGATTATTTTAGTTACTGAAATGGGAGAAATACTCCTGAATACTTTGCAGTTGAAGTGTTTTGTGCTGGGGGATGCAGGAAGGACTGTTGTAGAAAAGCTGAAGTTGCTGTCCCTGGGCAGATGCAGCATCTCAAAACGAGTCTCGGTCAGTAAATGTTCCCAGCTCAGCTCTTTTGCAGTGGCCACAGCAATTCTCAGAGCCTTGTTTCTGAAGAAATGTGAATCTTGGGTAGTTCTTGTCTCAGTTTATCTCTTCATGGGCAAACCTGCAGGGTTAGATAGGTGTTTAGTTAAGTGCAGCAAACTCTTCCCTTTTTTCTAACCAATTTAGTTTCATTTTCAGTGCACTGGTGCTTAAACTTTCCCAGCAAGTCTTTTATGTTGTCCCAGGCACCTCCTTTCCAACTGCTTCAAAGGATTCTGTGAATAGGGAATGGATTTATGCTTTTCATAGATGTTGGCTTGTGGTTCTTCCCAGAGAATGAAGAAAATTGGTTACAGGAGGTGATGAGGCAATTTTCTGTAATGGCTGCTCTGCACAGAACCTGCACATGGATCGTGGCCTGACATTTTGGTATTTATGCTACAGATTCACTGAAAGGGTGAGAAGTGCCCCCCTTGTCCTCCAGTCACATCATGTCAGGTACCTTGGAATAGCTGGTGATGGTAACAGCCTGACAGAGGTGACTGACAGCAAATCCTCTCTTGTGCTGAGAAACCCAACGTGATTTTGGAATTCTGTGCATGGAAATAACACCGTAATTTTGGGGGGTGAGCTGTGTGTATTTAGCCCAAAACAAATGGTTTTCAGAGAAGCTGCAGGAGACAAACAGGTGCTTTGTGAGGCTTGTTTGGGATTTTTTTCTCTTTTACAAGGGTATTTGTAGGCATTCTTGGTCAAACCTTAGCTAGTTCTGTTTCAGCATGAAGTGGTTCTGCGATTAGAGCTCTGGCTGCCACTTCTGCAGAATCCAAAGTATTTACTGATTGTAAAGATAAGTGCCTCATCTTCAGGAGTTAGACAAGTGTTCCCGCACACCACAGAATCACAGAGTTGTTTAGGTTGGAAAGGACCAAAGGACCTTGAAGATCACCCAGTCCAACCATTCCCCCAATATTATCAAGTCCCCACTAAAACAGTCCCCAGGTGCCACATCAACACAGCCTTTAAATCCCTCCAGGGATGGTGACTCCCCCACTGCCCTGGGCAGTCTCTGCCAGTGCTTGAGAACACTTTAAGTGAAGAAATTGTTCCT
>VYZS01036170.1:0-11566 GCA_013400695.1 Neodrepanis coruscans
GGCACAGGCTCCTGACCATGGATTGAGCATATGGCCCAGGTAATGCTGACTGGAAGGAGCGGGATGGCCAGGAGGAGACCTGGAGGTGCCCAGCAATGCCATGGCTGGTTGAGGTTGGGCTCTTTCAACCTGTCTTTCAGCTCAGCTGCTGGTGGTGTGCAGGTGGTGAGGTGGCTGGTGTCCTGGCAGTCATCCCTGGCCATGCCAGCCTTTCTGGGAGATGCAAAGGGGACAGCAGGACATGGCATACAGGGCAGGTGGCAGCTCTTTGGTCACCTGGAAGGGAGCATGTGAGGGCTGTCAGACTTTGTGACAGGCACCCTCTGTGAAACCCACACCCCCAGCTGAGCCCACTGCCCTGCTTGCTGTCTGTCTGTCCCCTTGGGATGTGATCTCCAGTCCTTGGGGATGAGTTTTGCCAGGGACGCTCTCCTTTGTCCCTGCCAGACAGGCAAGTGCACACAGGGGGGCAATCTCCATCTTCCAGTAGCTGCTGTGTGTGAAAGGGACTTTTTCATCCCCAGCTGACAGCCTGGGATGGCTTTTCCCCATCACCTCCTGCTGGGGTTGAGTCGGAAATACCACTGGGTGGGTGTAATTGCTCCTGGCTGCAGTTACAGTGTCGGGCTTGTGAAACCCGTGTTCAGCAGAAAATCCTTTAATTTCTGTGAATTAGGGGAAACCTGAGTAGCAAACTCTAACAATGTGCTTCATTTAATTCCTAAACCCAGAGCATTCCTGGGTTATTTTATTGTCTAGGTTCCCTGTCTTACCCCTTGGCCAGACATGGTGTGATGGGTAGATCCCCTTCCCTTGCAGTCTCTGTCCTGAATCACCCAATAGTGCAGCCTTTGCGGCTAATTATCCTGCCAAGGGTTTCTGGCTGTGTCTGGTGTGCAGCTTTGCTCACTCCCCTTAGCTGTGATGTGCAATTCCTGTGCTGGTCCATGCTCAGAGGCCAGAGGGGAGTGAGCAGTGGGCCCCAGGGGATCCTCTGGTATATAATGATGTTTGTGTTGTGTTCACCTTACAGCCTTTGGCTCCAGAGCAGCCCTGACAGATTACTTGCTTTTGCAAAACTGCTTATCTTCACAAATCTTTCAGGGATCACCCAGCTGCCCCTCAGAGCTAAGCTTCAACTGGCAGAAGGGCTCAAAAGCTCCTTGGGAGAGACCGACAGTGCAGTTGTGTACACCCAGTTTCTTTAGGGAAAGAAGAGGATAGAAGGGGCAGCACTGAAATACCATCTCTCCTGCAAGGCTGAGAAAGAGCTGCAGTTCATGCTGGAAAGCTGCCTGACTCCCTGTGTGGCTGTGGCAGTTATTTCTAGCAGGCAGGCAGGGAGAGCCCCCAGAAGGGGCTGTTAGCACAGGCGTGCCGGGGCTCCTGTGGCACTGATGTTTATTAATTGTGTTTCCTGCTTGCTGGAGGGCGGATGCTGAGTGAGAGCAGGCGGAGCTCAGGCACTGCAAAAACACGGGTTTAATTTCCTCCTGCCCTCAAGAGGGTCAAAGAGGGAAAACCCAGAAAAGAATGCCAAGGCTTAACTAGATGCTAATATCCTTGGCTCTGCTGCTAATGTGTTAAATACATGTGGGCAAGTTATTTTGCTTCTTGGTGCATTAGTTTCCTCCCGTGTATTAAACGCAGTTAATGAATCTGGCCTTTCTCACAGGCAGCGCTGGAATGTGCAGATGGAGTGTGTCGTGGCAAGGGTTGTGTCCTTATCTCAGCACTGTTAACTGGACCTGGGAAGCAGAGATCAGCTCCCCAGGGTCCCAGCCACTTCCTGGCACGGTACTTCCCACCCCACATGGGAAAGTATCCATCCCTGGGGCAAGAGTTACCCTGTTCCCTGCTTTGTGCTGTCTAATTACAGAGCAGAGCACTCCTGAAACACCGTAAGGAGTGCCCTGCTTGTAATATGAGCGAGTAAAGCTGCAGGAAGCAATCTTGAGTGGGATATTAATTAGTATCCCAGCCAGGCAAATCCCTGCTGTAGTTTTGCTGGCCCTCTGAGCTTATGTGGCTTTGGCTGCTGGTCTGTGTTGTGCCTGCAGATAAGGCAGGTCAGCTCAGGAGGTCAGGATTTTGTATAAACACATGGGGAATGGGGATCTTGAGGGCTGGGGAAGGACAGTGGCAGCACTAGGATGTTCCTAAGAAGGATCTGATGCTGTACCCCAAAATCTCCCAAAAGGAGCAACACACAGTTAGTGCTTTCTAGGATCAGGAGGGACTTGTCCTGCAGCCCTCTCAGCCAATATGGTTTTGCCACCAGGTGTTCTTCCCAAGTGGGAGCAGGGGAATCTCCTCTGCTTGGTGCCAGGAGCAGAACCATGGATCCATGTGGCTGTGTGCAATGCACCAAAAGGTTCTTCTTTGGAGACACCCTCTTTAGGTTTTGGCCTCTCTTGAGAAGAAAGGTGGGGGAGAAACTGCTGTGTGGTCGTTAGTGTTTGTGAGCCCTGGGAAGGAGGTTGGACCTTTGGGTGTTGAGGTAGCACTTGGTGTTAGTGTGAGGCAGGGCTGGATACAGCTCTGATCTGGAGGCGGAGAAGTGTTGGCTGTTTCCCAGAGGGCTGCAAAGGTGCCCTGGTAAGAGATATGTGCTCTGCTGGTTGTGTGCAGGGGGAGAGAAAGGAAGAAGGTGTTGTATCAGGTGGAGAGGGTGAGTTCTTACAGGCTTCCTCAGTTCTGCTCCATTAGGACATTGTGCATGTGTGGCTTAGGTGATGTTCAGCTCAAACCTGGCCATCCAGTGTCTGAAGTGGCAGCAGCCCTGGATTCCAAGCTGTTGACACACTTCCTTGCTGGCCTTGTACTTTGCTGTCTCAGTGTTGCAGAATCTAGAAATTCTGGAGATGCAAGTGGTTTTGTCCTGCTGAAATATCAGTCTGCACTGTCTGCCTCCTGGAGCAGATTGCCTGGGAATCTGTGGTGGGAAATCTTAACAGTATCTTCTTGCTAAATCTCTGAGGACAGTGTCTTATTTTGCATCCCTTTATTCACAATCTGGTGATCCCTGTTACATTCGGTAACCTCCAGCATACAGAGCAGCCTGAGAACAGAAGCTGCAGCAAACAGCAGCACAAAATTGGGCCAGGAAGGAGGGAACAGTACTAGGAAATATTCAGAAAATTCAGGCATTGACTTTCAGGTGTTGCAAGCGCAGCCTGAAGACTTGGCTAGGAGTCAAAAGCACTGCCTGGCTTAAAATCAACCTGGGCAGCAGGAGCAGGTGCCTCAGTGGATCCCTCTCCATGCTGCAGTGCTTGCTCTTGCACTGATGCCCTGCAGATCTCCTTAACCCAAAAACCCCACCAGCCTTCCATGCATCAAGTTTTCTCCTAAATTAGGCTGTTTTCAATTAATCAGCAGGAGCTCAGTCCAGCCTCTAGTCCAGCCTTCAGGCTCCAGCTCTGTCTCAAGAAGCCAGAGCTGGTGTGGCAATGCTGGAGTAGTTTGTGAGCTTGTGGATTCAATACAAATTGGAGGCACAGCCCACATTACACTACAATAGCAATATCCTTCCTTGGTACCTCTTCCCCTTCCTCCTCCAAAAACCCCACTTCAGACTCAGGGTAAGCTCTGAGTAGCGTTTCCCCACCTTTTCTGGCATGACAACACTTCCTCCCACACACTGTGGCTGCAGACCTGCCCAGGCAGCGTGGCTGTACCTCAAAGCAGAACGGATTCCCCTGGATTTCATCATCCTTTGGGCTTTCTGCAGTTGTAACAGAATTCCTGGAGCATGGCAATCCTGCCAGGGCAATCCCACCCTTCTCATGGTGCTGTTAGCTGGGGTGCTGCTGACTGCATGTGGTTATTTACTGAAGAAAAGAAGTATTTGATTTCTCCATCATCACATCAGTTGGCTTAAGAGCTCCAGCAATCAAAGCTGACACACTTTGCCTTTGCACCAGGAGTGCAGCTGATCAGCAGCTGTTTCCTTGCTTATGGATAGTAATTTATCTGCAGTGCACTCCCAGCTTCCCACCTTGATTGCTTACAAATACATCAACTGCTTATCTGTTTCTTTTAGTAAATCTCACCGGATCTTCTCAGTTCTGTTGTGGTTTAAACCAGCAGACAGCTGAACACCACACAGCCCCTCACTCCATCCACTCACTCCATCTTCCCCTGGTGGGATGGGAGAGAGAATTGGAAAGAAAAAGAGTAAAAATTGTGGGTTGAAATAAAGGCAATTTAACAGGACAGAAGAGGGAAGGAAGATAATAATGATGATGATGAAAGAATTAAAATACACAAAACAAGTGATACATAGTGCAATTGCTCATACCCACTGACCAGCAGCAGCATCACCCATTCAGTTTTCCCCATTTTCTACACTGAGCATGACATCATTTGGTCTGGAATATTCTTTGGTACTAAATGTAAACACTGCTCAAGAACAACTAAAGCATCCCTGTGTTATCAACATTATTCTCATCCTAAATCTGAAACACAGCATTGTACCAGCTACTAGGAGGAAAATTAATTCTGTCCCAGCTTAAACCAGGACAACTTCTTACAAGTTCTAGCTCCTGGGTGAGTTAGACTTGAGACTCACAATGCAAGAAAGAATGAAGAATTTCTCTGCCATCTTCTTAGAGTGTGATTGCCAGTGATCTCTTTCCCAGGGCAGTTCTGGGTTTGCTTTTTCCCTGCCTCAGGTGTAATGATTCTGTGCTCCAGCCCTTTGGAAGGATCCCCTGTCCCCTCATCTGCTTTCCTGGAAGAGCAGAAGGTTCAGCTTTGTGCTTTTTTGTATTTTTACCTTCCATGGGAAGTGAAAGCACCTGCATGTCATGGCGTGATGATGAAGCACAAGCTCTTCAGTATCTGACACGTGCAGGGTCACAGGCTGGGGGTGGAGGGGGTGCCCAGGCTCTTTGTTGTCTTGGCTGCTCAGTTGAAGGAGGAAATAAAGGAAGGTCCAATCTTCCTGTGGTTTTTGTGAGCAGTTCTATTAATTTTCATTATCTGGTCCCCAAATACCCCTCATGTCTGCAGCTGGAGAGCAGCCCTGCTCCTTGCCATCATCTGAAGAGGATCATAGGGGCAGAAATGAAGCAAAGGGATGAGGTAAAGAAGAAGGAGTGAAATACCTGAGAAAGAGCTGTGACAAAAAGTATGAATCAGGAAACAAAGAGTCATAAAGGCATCTGATCCAAAGCCCTTTGAAATCATGTGGAGGACTTCTCTCGTATATGATGTGTTTGCATTGTAGCCAGGAAAATCCGTTGCATCATTTGAAGACATTGCAAAACTGGGGACAGCAGAAGGGAAAGCACAGCCTTTGAAAAAGGCAGAAGGAAAACCTCTGTGGTCTGGAGAGCTTTATAAGGGTCTGGAAGAGCTGGTTTCACTCAGCCAGGCTGTCTGTGCCACACCAAACCCTGGGTCCTGCCTGGAGTTCTTCAGGAAGCTCAGCACACCTGCAAAAGCCCATTCCAAACTGTGGCAGGTAGGAGAGGGGAGAGATGGGGATGCCTCCTTCTCAGGAGAAAGACAGCCATGTGTCACTCACAAGTCTTTTCAGCTCTGGTCACTGTTATGGAAATGTGAAAAAGATTTTAGCAAGGCTGGAGGGAGGTGGTGCTGTTTTGGGCACCGTGGCATCTCTTTCATCCCAATTGGAGTGAAGAAAGCTCACCCTTAATAACAGATGAGACTTGGGCTCTTGACCACCTTGGTCTCTGAATTCCTAAGGAGCTGTCCGGGCTTGGTGTAATTTTGGGGAGTCTGTGGAGATAGTTATCAGAATTCACTGTGTATTAACTGCAGCTGTTGCACACGAGCCTCATCCATCCCAAGCACATGTACCACCTGAGACAGAGTCTGAGTGGCTTCTCTGCAC
Organism: Neodrepanis coruscans; assembly: GCA_013400695.1. NCBI lineage: Eukaryota > Metazoa > Chordata > Aves > Passeriformes > Philepittidae > Neodrepanis > Neodrepanis coruscans. The sequence goes on from VYZS01036170.1 coordinate 5,864, forward strand.
CAGCACGTTGGATTTCAGATGTTCCTGCTCTGCTCATGTAGATCCTGCTTGCTTTCTTCTCTAGTGACCCCCACATCAGTGTTCATGCTGCTGCTCTCCCTCTGCTTCCTAACTCCTGCCTCCAATTCATGGCATGGAGTTACCCTGGATCCCAAACTAGCTTGAGGAACAGCTGCCAGCTTTGGGAAATACTGCCAAAACGAGTAGGTGAGGAACCTGAAAGGGATGTTTGGTGTCCAAATCCTCTGGATTTCCAAATGGAAATGTGTGCCAAACCCTTCTAAGTCTCGTTCAGCCTTTCCTCCCTCATTCCCACATTCCCCCTTGCATGTGTTGTGCACAGTGGCTGCTCTGTGGTGGAGGAGCAAGAGCAGGGTCCAGCCAGGAGGAAAGGATGAGTCAGGCCTGGCATCCAGCTGAGAGGGGGCTGAAGGCAGCTGCATAGCTCTGAGGCCCACCTTGGATGTAAGTAAATCTAGGAGAGAGCTCCGGCAAGGACACATCTCCTTAAATACATCTCCTGGATCAATGGATGCATGGGTGAGAGTCCCAGCTGGGGCTTGTCTGAGCAATTAACCCCTGTTAATATATCCAGGACCCTGGCACTCAGGAGGAAACAGTGCTCTGCTGTTTTGTGTCTGTTCTATATTGTTGAATTCATCCCTTTTTCTTTTTTCTCTCCAGTGCCCCAAACCTGCCTATCAAGATGCCCAAACCCAGCAAGGTGAACCAGGCCCTGGCAGGTAAGAACCCCGCTTTGCTTTACTTGCTCAGTCCTTAGGATTAGGTGAATGAGAGGTTTGCCTTTCTGTGGCACTTCCTTTGCTTTTAGGCAGAGTCAGAAATGTTGCTGGTATTTATAGTTTTAGATCCAAAGGCTTTCCAGAAAAGCAAAGAGGGCAAATTTAGGGGAGAGTGGGATGGACAAACCTTAGTAACTTTTTTTAAATTATTGATTGTCCTGAGGCTCTCAAAATGAGTAGGATTGTTTGAGGTATGGCTATTCATCTTCTCCTGTACACGTGGATGAGTAAGTAACAAGGAAAAGGGCATGTGGTTAGTGCCAGCTGCCATTTGCTGTTTTCTTTAAAAGTCAAAGAGGAAGAGTGGTGTGAGATTACATATGGTGTTTAATGTGGCTTTTTTTTAATGTGGTTTTATTAAAAAAGCTCAGGTGATCTTTGGCTTGAAGAGGATTGTGATGCCTTGCCTTGGGGAAAGGGGAGGCAGAAGTTGAATCAGACATTGTCTCCTGTAGCAGCAGAATCCAGGTTTGCTTGTTATCCAAACCTGTGAACACAATGCAAAATATACTGAGGGCTGTGTCTGGGAGGGATTAAAGTGCCAGTTTTCAATGCTCCTTTTCAGAGTGGATTTGCCTGTTAAAGTTGAAATGGCATTGCCTTGAAAATGACAACTCCTGCTCGCAGCTTTCATGGAAGCTTTGCTGTGCTGAAAGCCACAAGCACCTTTGTGCCCAACCAGTGCCAAACCATGGGACCCTGGTGTGGTGCTGCCTGGGGGTTTGGGTGCTCTGCTCTGTTCTCTGAACTGACACCAACTGTGCTCTGAAAATTGTATCATAATGTAGTAACCTAAGGTAGAGGAGTAGAAAAGACCTGGTGTCTGGTGTTTTTTGTGTCTGTTGCAGATACTACAGAATATCTATTAACCCTCTCCTTCCTCTGGCTCTTGTGCATGCATGGTCTGCTGAGGTTTTTAGCTCCTGGGACATGAAACTTTGCTCCTGAGCAAACTGAGACCATTACATTCTTGTTTTTCAAGACAATGGTTACCACCTTGTTCCAGAAAAAGTGATGGTGTTTGGTCTCTTCTCGAGTGCCTGGCTTTACCCTGCCTAAAAATGGTCCCCAGGTCTGATGTTTTTCTTTATCTAATGTTAGCATTGTCATAAAACTGTGCCTTGCATGTGTGTGCAGCCAAAGTGGCACTGCATGAAGACTAACAGTGGTGTCCTCTGACAGCACACAGCCCATCTGCCTCCTCTTGGCAAATCACTGTGGAAACCAGGAGTAAAGTCAAGCTCAGGTCTTGTCTAGGAGAGTGACCTGAGCAGAACTCCCCTTACTTATGGCAGCTCTGGCAGCTCTCTCTGACTGTGTAATTAGGTACTTAATCACAGAAAGGTAAATACAGCAGAGAGCTGCAGAGCCCTGGTGAATCCAGGCTGTGTTAATGTTGTTAACTGTGATCTCATTCTCCAAGTCACCCACTGTGGATTTGGAAGAGGTGAATACACAGGGTCCATTTATGCCTTGTAGTGCCATGTTTAGCTATAGAAGTCTGCAGGAAACTCAGCAGAATAAGCCTTTTACCACCATTGAATACAGTAAAATAGTTAAGATTGTAATTGGTACTTCTGTTATTGCAGGCTGGGGATGCAAAAGAGGGAATAATTATTAATTTTAATACTCTTTAACTCTGCAAGAAGCACACTGGGATACAGGGGAGTGCAAAGCTGCTTCCTTCAGCATCAGTGGGAAAGGCTGAGGACACAAAGGCTCTTGTGTTGTGAGGGAGAGGGAAGTCTTGGATGTGAATGAAGGAGGTTTTATTTTGGGAAATATGTTCAGAAGTCTCACAACCCTTGGTCTCCCCACCCAGGTGCCTCAGCAGTTTTGGCTCTGGTTTGAAGCTGGAGAGAGAAAACCCCTGAATCTCATGGTTGATCTTGAGAGATGCTGCAGGTGCATCTCTTGGATGCAGAGGGAACTTCCGGTGGATAAACAGGAGATGAGGGATCCTGTGGGTCTGAATTAGAAGCTGTGTGATGAGTGCCTGGGGATTTGAGGGAGGGATTTGTAACACTGACCACACCACATCTTCTGAAAGCACCACTTGGGATCCCAGAAATCACGAAGCTGACTTTAAAACCACATTTTGTACAAGAAAACTCATTATTTTTTCCTAACTTTCTGCTATTCTAATACTTCAAAGTGCATGTGGAAACTTGCTTTTTAAGCTTTTTCTTTTCCCTCCAAGTATTTAGTTGGTACAGTGAAATGCCAGAACAGAGGTCTAAACAAACTGTTTAACCAGTGTTGGTGTTTAAGGGTCAGATGGACTAACACCTCTTGGGAATGATGGGATTTAGCTGGTGTGCCTTGGGGCTGAGGAGTGGGCAAGGTGCTCATATAAAGACCCCTCTAGAACTATTTTTAAGACAAAGGCTGGAAATGAGCTTTTTCTTAAGTGAAACCAAGTGTTTCTCATTCACATGACTCCTGGAGCTGGGCCATTTGGGAACACACCATAATGGTTTTGCTGGTGGATATAATTGTACAAATGAGCAGTGCTTTTCTGAGATCTCATGTTGTTTGAAGGTAAACTCTGCCCTGTACCAGTCTGAGGCCTGTGCAAATGCGGGTCAGTAGCCATAGCTGGTGACCAGAGGGGCATGTTGGGCTGGATGTGAGGAAGTGTGTCCTCAACACTTCCTACATTATGTCAGGGTGTTTTTTCCCATGCTCAGCTTCTGTACAGGGTGTTATGAAAGTCCCTTGTTTATACAGCAGGCTGAGCAAAGCTGATGGATGTTGTCATAGCTCCAGTGAAAATAACTTTACCCCAAGGAGTCACTAATGTTGTATTTCTGACCAAACAGGTGCTTTGAGCAAGAGAAAAGAGACAGTTCTGAGTGTGGTTATTGCACGTGTTCGTAGCAGATCAGATGCCAAAGAGTGTTTTGCAAGACTTTCTGTCTCTTTCCTCCTGCAGTCCTTACAGGGAAGAAACTCGGTGCCCAATGGAAAGTGTGAGCATAATAAATAATATTTTTCAAGCTCCCAGGCTTGTTAGTGAGGAACTCTCACAGGAACATGTGGTGTCCAAAGCAGCCTTGGTCTGGGCAAGCTGCTTGTGTTGTAACTTGGCCCTTAGGTATTCTGTGAGAATTTGTGCAGGTCCAGCATTACACTTGCTCCTGACATAACTGCATGGGTGCCTACAACAGGTTCTGACTTGAAATTGTGGTGTCCACAGGTCAGAATTGAGACTCAGTCTGCAAATGTGATGTGTCTGTGTATTATTTTGGCTCTTTGTCTGAGCACATGTTCCTATGTAAGGTCTGGGTCAGAGGAGATCCCCTACTAAGGACTCTGTCACCAAACCTGTGGGAGGATTGTTAATGCTGAGATTTCCAGGATTGTGTTAGGACTTTGAGGCACTGCTGATGGGGTTTGAGATGAGCCAGAAGAGCAGTGTAACACCAGAACATTTTGAATGCTCTCTTGATCTGGATCTGCAGATAGTGGTGCATTGATTCTCTGTGCATGTTGGTTCATGTTTCTCTGAAGGCAGCAGGTGGTTAAAAATTGGCCACAAAAAAGTAATTTCCCACGTTTTCCTCTACCAACTCAAGTTTGCCCGTGGGAGAACATTGGGTTGGGGTAATTCTAATCTCATGTCTGTCCTGTGCTGTGTGTCTGGGTGGAGTTGTAGATGTGTTTTCAGCTTAAAAAAACAAAGTTTGTGGAACAAATGTTGGGGTTTTTGGTGATGATTCATGATGCTGGCAGGCAGTTTTGGACACACTATTCAAGGTACAAGGGAGGCTGTGTTAGAGGGTAGCTGAACTCAGCTGAGCTTCTGTGCCTCATGCTCTTTGCTTGGTCTGATTTTTTGAAGGCAACATGTTGCCCTCTGGTTGTTCAGCCTCTGCTTCTGCTGTGTTCTCTCTTCTTTTATGGGCTCTGCATGCTAATGTTAGCAAGACAGTATTGATCTCTTCAGAAGAACACATTAATTTTGCAGTTGCCTATCAGTCAGCTGTGCGTGGGTGGTGATAATCCCTGTTAGTCTTTGGACTCGCTTTTCAAATGTCAGTCTGTGCAATCAGTGCTATTGCACTCCTTAGAAACAGCATTTTTAGAGACAACTTTAATTTCTGCACCAATTCTGGGAATTGTATTTTGTAGCCTCAGTGGGGTCAGATTGAGATGATCTCCCCAGCTGTGGCAGGGGCAACATCTTCCCTATTTCTCAAGAATATTGTTCCTCCAGGCTGTCTAATCAGAGTGGGTTGGTACTGCTCTTCTGGGAATACCTCTGGCTGTCCTTTAACCTGATGGAAGGGGAAAGGACCTGAAAGGTCAATGTGCAGGTGGCATCTTTGCTGCTGCTGAGCTTTAGGTGCTCAGATCTAGATCCACAAGGACAGTACCTAAATGAGAGTGATCTGTGGCTGTCTGGTTACCTATTTCCATTTGGAAGTGCATGGTTTCCCCATCAATTGGGCAGCCTGACCTTGTGGCCGGACCAGCTCTGCCAGATGTTCTTGGGTAACCCTGGGGAATTCCTTCCTCTGTCTGTGCCCCTCTCCCTGTGTTGTGAAACCCCTTCTGTCTATCATTTGGTCCTTGGATTGGAGAGTTTTAGTAAAAGCATTAAACTTTGGCTATCAAGAAAGGAATTGGACAGCTGCTGGAATATTTATTGTGCTTGGACCTTAGGAGGAAGGGGCACAAATTGTGGTTGGCAGTGAGTAGGAGTAGTTCTGTACATGGGGCACTGGCACAGGCTTTGCACAGGGGATTTCTAGTCACAGGATGCAGGTTCTTGACTGGTTTCATATTCGAGGCAGAAAATAGTCTTACCACTTGCACACAAAGCTGGTGCTTCCCATCATAACTGGATTTTCAGTCATGTGTGGGCAAGGTGCCTCATTTTTGTCCTGAACAAATG
>VYZS01036243.1:0-12920 GCA_013400695.1 Neodrepanis coruscans
TAAAGATGGACACTTGCACTGGGGGAAAAGTTACAACAGATTTGAAATTAAATCCATTTTTCTTCCCTCTTTTTCACAATTGTCCAAGACCCTTTTGTTATCAAAGATCTCAGTACTACCAACGTGTTCTCCTTTAAGCTCCTCTTTGCCTTCTTTATGATCCTCTCGTGAAGTAATGCTGAACATGAATGATGTAACTTATTTCCATGGGAAGATATTTTTGATGTCTTTGACACGAGACTGGCTTCTCTGGAGGATCAACTAGGGACTGGTTTGAAGGAGTATGAAGTCTTTTTCCAAACCCAAATATTTTGAGGAGGTTGCATAAGTATCCAGAGGAACTGAGAACATTTCAGGCAAAATCCAATGCTTGTTTAAATGTTCTTTTTCCAGTCTACCATAGTGTTAAAGTCCTTCTAAAGTTATTAGTTATGTGCATAGGGTTCAATATGAAATCATTAGTGCTACTGCCTTATTTCTTGCTTTGAGAATGTACTCACATGACAATGAGCTGGTATTCTTAAGTGTTGGGCGAAGTTTCTGAAGATGCCTTGCAGGATGATTACATAATTTTAGGGTCTAAATAGTATTCATTACTGGAACTAATAGTTCAATTTTAACAACTGCAGAACACATCCTTATGACTTTTCAAAAGAATTAAACCATTGTAGTTTAAACAAAACCATATTGTAGAGGTTTGTATTTAGCGCTTATTTTTGCATGTTGATGTTGATTAGCTAATAAAAGATTGTAAATGTAAAACATGTTAATAAAAATTGTTTTCCATTTCTTGATTATATAAAATTAGAAAGGTGTTTTGTGTTTAAATGTAAAAGGAATTAACTCTCTTTACAGGAGCCTCTCTTAAAAGGAGTGTAACTTCCAAGTGTTGGTTTTTGGTGTTCTGCAAGATTAAAAAAAAAAAAAAAAAAAAAACCAGACACCCCGCAATAAAAAAACAAAAAACCCCACTGTACAACAACCAAAAATGTTGTTCTTCAGAGCATTTCAGTCAAATAACAATTTTTGGTTTAAACTTTTCATATATGAACAGGATACTCCAGGTTTTTTTCTGTCTCTTCCTCGAAGACTGGCTAATGTCCTAGAGCCTTTCTGTTAATAAAATGTTGTGGGCTATGGTAGGTGTGGGTTTTGATGTCTGACTGAGTACTTTAAAGAATGATAATAAAACAGAATTGAGGGACCACAACTTCTATTCATGTTCAACACTCAGAGGTCACAGATATAGCCAAGGTGACTGTATCAGCTGCTCTGGAACTATAAATACAGTGGGATTTCTACAGAGGCATGTCTGAGAAGGTTCCTTTTTCAGTAACATCATTATTGATGCTACAGAACAGGTATGTCTGGACCACTGCAGAGCTGCCAGCTTGGCAGAGGAAGGTGTTCCTGCTCTTACTGCTGGAAGAGTCTGTTTCTCTCAGCATTTTCTGAAGTGGCAGATTAAGTGATTCCTTTGACCAAAAGCAACATGCCAAGAGTAGGTGGAGGCAGATAATGAGAGAACTTACATAAGTAATGGAGTAATTTGCTCTCAGTTAAGCAGTGATTGTTTTTTTCCTTTCTGGTGGGGTAGGAGTTAGAGACGCCTCAATTCAGAAAGGGAGAGGATGTCACCCTGGGGAGCAGCATTGCTCAAAGCCAAGTGGGATAGTATCTTTCTTTGGGGGACCATTTACAGGATCGTTGCAGAAGGACAGGGGTAGCTTTGAGGATGACAACTTTGCTTTTCCTTATCTTGCAGAAATGCATAAAAGGCCAAAGAAGAAAAGAAGCAGTAGATTTCTGTTGGTCCTGAGGAAATGTGGTAACTGCACAACAATTGTAGGGCATGGAAATTGTTGCTTTTGCTTCTCTAAGTACTAGTTAGAGCTGTGGTTTCTTGAGATTTCAACCCTTTTTGATTTCTGTGGCCTGAAAAGAGTGGTGGAGAAATCCACATTCCCAAAAAAATCCCAACTAGTTGGGAAGGGGAGGGGTGGAAAGCAGCTGTCCTACAGGAGGGCCTCCTTTTATGGGAGGTGTGATTCCAGGGGGCCAGGTGCCAGCATGAGGACTCAGTCCCTGATGGTGTGTTACAAAGGAGGTGTTCCAGAAGGAGCGTAGGGGAGCTTCAGCTGTGTGTGAGCTGTGATTGCTCACTTTAGAAATCTGCAGTCAGACAACCTTTTCTGACTGCAGGGAGGCCTCTTTGAGACAGGCAGCTGTAGCCTCCTGCCTGGCCCCTCTCAACTGTGTCAGACTGTTCCCAGGCTTGCTCTGGCATGGGTTTGGAAGCCTTCCAGCTGTGTGAGGGTCAGAAATGGTGTCAGGGAAGTGCAGCTTAGAGCTCTGGTTTGCATTCCCTGGCTGCTTTATGCAGCCTTGAGCTGAGGATCCAGCAGAGGTGTCAGTTCACAGCTCATCTCACAGGTGGCTCCAGACATCAAACCAAGAGCAGCAGGTGGCTCACAGTGAGGGATAAAGTTATTTGAAATAGTAGAAGTTCACCAGTAAAGCAAAGACTGTCTCCTCAAGATCTAGCTGAGCTGGAAATGAACAGTATCCTTCACTGTGATGTTTTTTCAGTCTTGCCAGGATATTAAACAAAACGAGACTTGAGGCTCTGGATTTTGGTGTTCCTGTTTGTGGGCTACAGTTTGTCCCAGTTGTGGTCAGGAGATGTTCCTCAGATTACCATAGTTACACAGAGGATGAAAATTCCCTTAAATGCTGAAGATTTTCCAGTATTGCAAAAGGAGAGACACTGGTAACTGTTGACAGTGCCATAGCTTTCTTTTGTACCTGTTTTAACTTGAAATACTCTATTATTCTACAGGCTGAGAAGGGTTCAAGTGAAGCTGATACCAAAACCAGGCAAAACATTTTGAAGGAAGCTTTGAAGACTGATAGACTGGTAGGGTTTGGGGGATTTTTCAATTTAAGCATAGCCTTTCCTGCTCAAAAAGGGTGATTCAGGAGAGGAAGAATGAGAAAATTACAGCTGGAAATTTGCCAGAAGGAAGCCTTTGAACATGGTTAGTAGACCGCTATCCAGGGGGAAAAATACTTTGACTTTCTTTTTTTCAGTTTCAGTAGCTTGAGCAGAGTGTGTTGGGAGAGGCACCAACCACTTCTGTCAAGGATGCTTTGAGACCCACACTGTGACCTGGTGCACTGGGTGTCCTATTGCACGATAGAGAGGTCACTTGGTACAAAAAAATGAATATTTAAATCTCTTCCATCCTGTTTTCTGATGTTCCATAATGAGGTATTCTGAATTTGCGCACCAAATAAATCCCAGCCCTGAATCAGTGGGATAGTTGGTCAAGTCTGATTGTCATCTGATCCTTGAACAGAAAAAATGCCAGTAGTTTCTTCTGGACACTGAATGCTATACTAATTCCTTGTTTCTGTTTGATGATGAGGGGTATCTGTGGGTGAGATATTCCCCAGGATCTCTCTGACATTATGCTTTCCCAAAGATTTGGTGTCTGGTCAGCCATGCTGAAAGGCAGCATTTTATTAATAATTAATTTTAAAGACTTAGCTCTGTTACCTAACCTCTGAAAAGTTTTCAGCAGCTCAACTTCCTCCTTCTTTTAGGAAGAGATCTAGAATGGGCAGAACTGGACCACAGAATCTCTTGCCTCTTCACTAACACATTTTCTTATACCCAGGTAGGTTCTGTGAGTGGAATTAAGTATCTCTGGCACAGTCAGGGGAAGAAAGTTTGCCATCAGGAGAGCAAAAGGGAGTGAGGAGCAACAGCTCAGTTACTCTTGGATGTGAGGGCTGAAGAGGTTTTTGGCACAGCTGTAAAGCCAACACAAAGTAGTTCTACATTACAGATGGCTTTTGTGAGAAGTTCAATGTGCGTCTCATCTAGTCACCAAAAAAAACCTCATTTTAGGAGATCTAATCTTGATCTCAGTTTGAACTGAAGCTCTAAGACTCTCTACATGGCAGTGCTTAAATTAGTCCTTCTCACTGCTAGCTGGTGATAAAATTATTTCACTGAGGAGCTCACAGTTTTGAATAAGGTATCTCAGACTCCACCATAAAATCCTGCTATTTGACCATGTTAAAATTATCAGATCTGTGTCCTAAGCCAGAGGAAATCAGCTGTCAGATAAGTAGCACCACATGAAGAACAATAGGAAATAGCAGAACAACAAGAAGCAGAAAGGGCTGCTAAACAAGAAAGACTGTTTGGTTTGACTCATTAAAAATGAGATCAAGCATCGGGGTAGAGTTAAGAAATGCTATCAGCCAGTTATCTTTCAAAGAGATTAAAATACCTGCAGCTTTTTAAAGTGCCAATAAGAAAGAAAAATGAACATGAAAGTACTGTGTGATAGAGATCCAGACTTGATTACAGAACTGCACCCAGCACCTTGCTGCTTGCTCCTAATGAAGATGGCAATGTGCAACATCAGTGGGCGGTGTGGAGAGGGAGATGCACTGAGGAAAACAGAAATAACTCCGCAATGTGGAAGGGAAAAAAATCGTGCCCATTTACAGAAACCAAGTGATCACTCTCCTGAGGTTTTTAATTGTTCAGATCTAATGGAAATGAGCTGTTCTAATATTCAGCCTGGGAATGGCATCACAAAGAATCAAGAATAGTTGGGCTTGGAAGGGACCTTGCAACCATTCCAACCCCCTGCCACAGGCAGGGACACCTTCCACTAGACCAGGTTGCTCAGAGCCCCATCCACCCTGGCCTTGAACACTTACAGGGATGGAGTATCCACAGCTTTTTTGTGGGGACAGCCAGGAGGCTACAACCAGTGCCAGGGCCTCACCACCCTCACAGTAAAGAATGTTTTCCTTATATCCAGTCTAAACGTTCTCTCTGTCAGTTATAAAGCCATACCCCCAGGCCGATGTAAAGAATCCCTCTCCAGCTCTCTTGTAGCTCTTTTGGGTACTGGAAGATGCTATAAGGTCTCCCTGGATCCTTCTCCAAGCTGAACAATCCCAACTCTCTCAGCCTGTCTCCATAGCAGAGGTGCTCCAACCCTTGGAGTGTCTTTGTGGTTCTCCTCTGCACTTGCTCCAGCAGGTCCATGTCCTTTTTACACTGAGATACAGAGGGCCCTTGTGCTGGAAGCTGGAGCACAGTCCTGGTTGTTCAGGTTGTATTTCTTGCGCTGCAGCTGAAGCAGAGGGAGGACTGAGCTGTTCTGCTTCCCAAACTAATTTGGAAAACCAAAGCTTGTTAAGTGGGAGATAACATCCAGAGGGCTGGAACCTACATCTGTACCTATTCCTTTGGCCCTATTTCCTACCCCCTAAGATTTACTTTTATGTTGTTATTCCTAAAGGAAATAGTTTTACCTACCCCACAAAGCAGAGGAGCAGATTTTCCCAGGGAGATCATCTGGATTCCCAGCCAGAACTTTTTTTCTGACAGAGCCAGAAGGAAGAATGAGGAGAAAGAGATTATGATAAAGTCTATTCACTTCAGGACAAAAAGGTCATTAACTAACTTAAATATTTTGTTCCTCACCCATGGAGATTAAGCAGGATCATATAGACAAATTCCCCAGAAAGAAATAAACAGATAATAAAACCAGTAGACAGTTTCCTTTTCCTTCTTTGCAAGCCACAGCAAGACAAATTGCTCAGAAGAGCCAGGACCAGAATCGTGGGAAGTTCAAGGTGCCCATGTGTAACTCATGGGGAGATGTCTCCTCTTTAAAGTAGCAGCTTTAGCAACTCAAACCAGAGAAATATTTTATTAAATACTGAAGGAGGACGGGGGGGGAATTGATCTTAGAAAAGCTCAAGTTGTCCTGGATTCATTCATTAAGGAAAACATTGTATAGGAGAGCCCTCTCTTAATTCCTGCCAGGTAGATCATCATGCTGGCATTGTGCTGTAATGCCCAGCTATTGTCTCTGCTGGAGCCAGCTCTGCCCTGCTGGCAGAATTGATGTGCATGAGGACAAAAACACAACAGGTATATTTTGCACCCCTGGCTGCTTGTTGTTTCACCTCCTCCTTTTGAAAGGTAGGGTGGTTGCTCAGTAGAAGCTGTTTTGTTCCATGGTGTGGGGGAAGAGGCTGTTTCTCCGCGACGATCATGACATGATTTCCTGTTTTAAACTGTGCACACTCAGGTGTCTCATTGTCCTGCTCGTTTTGCACAGGAGCTCATGGAATTATTTGATCCTGTTCGTGGCCATAAGGAACATCAGTTTATAGGGCTGGATTCCACCATAGGAAATGGAGAAGAATTGAGGCCGGGTGGTGAGGGATTCAATAGGAGAATGTTCTGGGCAGCTGCTGGAGAGAGTGAAGAAGCAGCTTGTGGGTGGCTTGTGCTGCCTGTGCTGGCTGCAGACACCTGAGCACTATGAGGATGTCTGTTACAGAGAGAAGGGTAACCCATAGCTCCAATCAACTGAGTCCAGTGTCATATTCCTATTTCAGGAGTACTACAACCTGCTTCCCAACTCTTCTGGAGAGAGCATGAGGCTTTAGCCAAATAAGCTAAAGTCTCTGGAGTCTCTTAAGTCGATCTTGCCCTCAGAACATTTTTAACTTGCCTGTATGAAGGGTGTTTAGAGCAGCTGTGCTGCTGACCTGTGTGTGTGGAAGCTGGGACACATCCATCTCCAGGAGGAACAGCCTTGGGACGGGATGAATACCATCAAATGTGTGATCTCATCTTGTTAGATGGTCAGACAATGAAGAATAGATGAGAACTGATGATGCTGATGCAAATCTGTTGGCTTTTTTTTTTCCAGCAGCATTTTGTCAATGTTGATCTCAGATATACATACCCTCTGATGATCCAGGCTTTGTGGCATCTGTTTTCTTTGAATGCCACTGTCATATCCATTGCCAGCTCTGTAGCTTCAGTGCCGCATTATCCTACTTCAAAAAAACAGTGAATAAACAGGGTGCTGGTTTTATAGAAGAGCTAATGATCCAGCTTAACTACCAGGTACAGAGAAAAGCCCAGAAGCTACAGCTGAATTGCTGTTTTGCTCCTTCAGTGAGTAACAGACCTTCTTTGACACACCTAATTTTTGTAATAATTGGAAAGAATGTCACCTGTCCTGTTAAGAGAGAAATTATCCTTCCCCTGGCCAGAACATATTCCCTGTGTCTCTGTTTGGAGTCTTCTGAGGAGGAGGTAAAATTAGGAATTCCTCACTGGAGTAAGATTAGCAGTTGCTGCATCCATAAATACCTGTCTTATTCTAAACCCATTAGCAAAGGATAATGACTGGTTTCTTTGCACTGGGAAACCATAAATAACATGGCCTGTGTTCTCTGTGTTTGAGGGTGTGAGATGCTGGAGTAAATTTTGGTCTGAATAAAGTATTTGTCTTAATTCTTTCCCTTGGCATCTTAGATTTCCAGAACAGCATAAAAAGAAACTGGTGTTGGTACCATTTTTGTCTTGGCTGAAGAAGCCAAGAAGAACCTATAGGGCAGTAAATCTGCCACTGAACCTTCAGGTGGCTATTTTAAAAACATTATTGCAAAATAACACCTCCATCTAGGATCATGCTCAGGTGAAGTCATACTAAAGGTTTAGGCTAAAATGTAAAATCTTCTAGAGCAACAGGCTCTTGAATGTCATAAAGCTTTGTGCAAATCCCATTGAATATACCAGTATGGATCAGTTCTGTTAAAATACCAAAGATTGAAAATGCACCTTCACTACTTCATCTGCTCCAAGGGGCCCTCCCTGCTGAGAGTAGTGAGAGGGGCTGCCCCATCATTGGAGGAACATTCCCATCACCCTGATCTGTCCTTAGCTAATCTAGTCTCGATATCTGGAACATTATTGAAAACTTACAGTGGTTGCTTTTAACTCAAGGACACTTCAAAGAGACACAATGCCCTTTTTCTTAATTCCATTTGCAAAATACTATCCCTCTATGCTGTCCCCTCTCTGGATCCACTGACAACTCTATAGCAGGAGTAGCCAGCGTTCCTGCTTTAACATTTACTGTCTGAGTCACCAGGATTTTCATGTCCTGCCATCTCTGTTTTGTGTAAAAAGTCTTCTCTGTAACTTAATGCCTTCCAAAAGAGCCAGAGGCAATAGATCTCCAGTGTCCTGATTTTAGATGCCTATTTACAATCCAGGGCTGTTTGGTTCGAGCACATCTGTCAGAAAAACATCATCATGAGACAGAGAATCTGTTTCCTCACTGGTAAAATATGTGCCTGGTTTCCAGTTTGAATTCATCTTTTGTTTCTTGTGTTTTTCACTGCTATACCCAGAATCATTTGATATGTGATATTTTTCCCTGAAGATCTTTTTCTTTCATGAGCAAGTTGCCTTGAAATAATCAAAACTGATTTAAATCTTTACTAATAGTCAGTACTGCAGCTATTTATTTTCTCCTATTTGTTCTTGTGCCCTTCCTATATGTCAAGGATTTTTTTAAAGAACTTCATAAAATGTGTACTGTTTTAGTATTTGCTGTACTGTTTGCACATTTTACAGAGCTTACAGTACTTACTGCTTTTTGTTATTGTTCTGAAACTGCTTAACCCTGATGTTGCCACAGTTATTCAATATATTAGAGACATATTTAAAATTTGCTGGTGGTTCTGAATAGCAAGAGCTTCTGCTTTGATAAGCAGTAAATGCAGAGCATGGATCGATGTTAAAATATTCCTGTGAAGTTCAAGGCCTGTTACACTTCTGAAGAGACAATACAGTGTATTTTTACAACACACACATTCTGTTCCCTAAGGTTTTTACTGCACCATTTAAAGCAGAGTCCAAGTAGTGATCGGAGCATATGGAGATGAGGGAAACCATACTGCTTGCAGATAATTTGGATTCCTTATTTGTAATAAATAAAGTTACACTATGTTTACACACATTAAGTGAATCTCTCATCATTTCCATCATTTCCTCTGGAGCCACTTCAACCAATATGTGGTTCTGGTGCCCAGGGCAGTGTTTTGGCAATTCAGTTGTGATTTCAGTTCACCATCAATGAATTTTCAAGGAAGAGCCACTTCTCTGCTAGGGGAAGGATTTTCAGTTATAAGAAGGGAATAGAAGCTTTTTGACACCTTTTTGATGCAACCAAACTTTTTTCATTAATTTCTTAACAAGTTCAAATATTTTCCATAATTTTTAACTGTCTTTAGAGTCTGGGAGTGAGCTTTGTTGGTTTTGTTTTGGTTTTGAGGGTGGTTTTATTTGGTTTAAGGTTTTTTTTGGTGGGTGTGTCCTCAGAAAAAAAAGGCAAAGTGTGCCAGTAGACACTTCTAATGCTTCTATATTTTTCTGAAAGTTTTCCTCTACAAGCACAGGGAAAACAGTGAGTGATCCTGCTTGGGAAATGCCTCAACCTTCAGTGCTTTCGCAGAGAGATGTATTTCCTTTTAAACTGTCATTAAAATTAGTTTCCTTGAAGTGATATTGAGGAATGTTTTGTTCAAATAAAATCTCCTCTTTGCCTATTTTATTGTGAGACTGTGATCAAGCTGAAGATTCTGATCTGTTTAATGACTTATTCCTGGCCTGCAAACAATGTGGCCTTTCATGTACCTGGAAGATGGAACATAAGAATATGGGAGCAAGTGGTGTGAGTGTAATTTCCACTTCTGAGTATTGAAATTCCCCTGGGCACTTGGATATCTCGGAGAAAAGGAGGCTCAGAGGAATCTGCTCACTCTCTACAAGTCCCTGACAGGAGGTTGTAGCCAGGTGGGGGTTGGTCTCTTCTCCCAATTAACAAGGCACAGGATGAGGAGAAATGGCTCCAAGTTGCACCAGGAGAGGTTTAGATCGGATGTGAGGAAAAATTCCTTCGTGGAAATGGTTTTGAAGCACTGGAACAAGCCAGGAAGTGGTGGAGTCACGATCCCTGGAGGTATTTAAAGGGCACATAGATGTGGCTCTTAGGGACACAATTTAGTGGTGGCCTTGGCAATACTGGTTTAAGAGCTGGACTTGATGATCTTGGAGATCTTTTCAAATGTAAATGATTCTCATTTTCACAGGTGACTCCAAAGGTTTTGGATCTGGGAACATCAAACCCATCGCCACCGGTCAGTGCTACCAACAAAAAATAGTGAAAACTATTTGTGTTTCACGCTAAAAACACAGGGCAGGATTTCTAAGGCTGTGCTTTTCCCAGGGAGCAGCGGTCTCAGACCCAGCTCTTGCCTCGCTGAACGGGCTACAGGTGTTCCTGCATTGCCATCTGCTGGGGGCTGCGCCAAGGACACCCCCCGCAGGAGATAGGGCTGCTCCCTGCACCTCGCAGCCCCTCCTTAAGGGACCCCGTATCCAGTGGTCCCTCCACGTGTGGTTTAACACCGGCAGAAATTCCACTCGCTGCTTCTGTAGGGGAAAATAAATAGAATTTGTGCCTACAATTCACTAGGCACGCTTATAATGCCTATAATTCACTTTGCTTTTGCTGAAGAGTGACAGAGTTCAGAGCTTTAAAAAGTTTGGGTTTACTCTTCAAATAAACTTGTCTTAAAAGTACTTAAAACCTTTTCATAAAGTTCATTTTTACTCTCATCTGAAAATGTACTTACCTGAAAAAATACTTTATACTTCTGATGGCTCTGTGATCTTAAATAATGCCACATAATTTTTCCCTAAAAAAAAAGGCAGATCTTTAGATATTTTTTTAGATTAAATAAATTAAATAATTCATAAATAAATTTAAAAAAAAGTTTTTTTAATTTAAAATGTTTTTTCCCTAAGCAATCAGGAAGCTG
This sequence comes from Neodrepanis coruscans, assembly GCA_013400695.1. NCBI lineage: Eukaryota > Metazoa > Chordata > Aves > Passeriformes > Philepittidae > Neodrepanis > Neodrepanis coruscans. The sequence goes on from VYZS01036243.1 coordinate 10,729, forward strand.
TGGCTCTCAGGAGCTGTGCCTCTCGTGGCCATGTAGGAACACAGTGACAAAGGCAGTGACGGAGTATTTTATGTGATTTCAGCTGAGCAAAGGCTGTCACAGTCACTCAGCTCAGATTGCTGCTGGCAGCGCAGTTCCCTCTACTATCCCTATAAATATAGTTTGTCCATTTGAAACAGCTGACTGCCAGTTCTGTGTTTAGATTTCAAAACCCCACACACTTCCCTAGAATCCAAGTTCCATGACCTGGAGCAGAACTGGATGTTCAGAGTTCTGTAGACCCAAGCCAGAGGCTGTTGAAGGGGTTGCTCTGAGCAGATTGTGCATATCAGCAGGTCACAGATTCATGCAGATTATGCCTGAAAAAAGTCTCACTCCTGATGTTTTTTATTGACAACTGACCCATTTTTTTCATGGAGGAAATTATGAGGAAAGCAAAAAGGTGGGTTTTTCATTTGCTACATGAGTAACACTGCTGAGGTCACACTGGGGCAGGGATGTGTTGCTGGAGGAGCTGCAGCTCAGGGGATGGATTCAGCACCCCAAATTCTGCACTCAGCTCTTCTGGGATGCTGTCACATGATCTTAAAATCAGCATCCTCTTCATATTTGTTGACTATACCTACAAGACTTTTTGCAAGCTGTACCAAGATTCAATTGCCTTGAATTTAGTGAAACACTTGCAAAGTCTTTCTGAAACACTCAGGAGTCTTGGGAATGCACGATGTAAAGGTATAGATCTATGTTGGTCATTATGTGCTTCCTGCAGAGACAGAACATTCAAAGGAGTTCTAATACATGAAGCATGAATAAATATTTTCCCATTATGCTCCAATTTACATACTGAGCCACAGAAGTGAAACACATCTCCTTAAAAGCATAAATAAAACAGCTCCAAACAATTCACCAGACTTGCTACCTCCTTCTTTTCACAGAACTTCCTTTTAGTTATGTTTCAATATTTCCTTCTTTCTCAAACTGTGGTCTTTGCACTCTATTTTTGTCCCAACTACCTTGTAATCTCCTCAAGCCAGGGACTTTCGTTCTGCCTGCAAAAGCTGACCTGTATAAATAATCTCTTCATAGAGAAAGTGTCCTTTTATCATAACAGTAGAAGAAATACTCTGGAAAATCTTGTTTTGATCCATGTGGCTTTCTTGTTTGCTGCTAATAACAGGAGATGCCAATACCAAACAGAGCTGAAGGCTGAGACCAGGCTCATTTGGGCACTCAGAGGGAATGCAGTGGGTTGAGACAGATGACTGAGGACTTGCTCCTGTGAGTCAGGGATCAAAATGTCACTGTGGGTTTAAGCTGCCTGGTGCACAACAGGAGACAGGAACTTGAAATGGAAAACCACAGATCTGACAGTGTTTGTGCAGTGGTGTGCAACGACTGTGTGACACACACAGACCCATCACCCAGCCATGTCTGAAAGTGGCAACAACAGTTTCACAACAGAAATGGACTTCAACATTCCCACTTATCTGGAGGCACTGCTGCATCTTCAGAGAAGCCCTCTTCCTTCCATCTCCTTGGGAAAAGAAGAAAAAAGCAATTCTTCTGGGTATCTGAGGCCACAGCTCAATGCAATTTCTGATTTAAAGAAACCAGCTTGAATGACCGCGGTTCTACTACAGGCTGTGGCTTTCCAAGGATGGGAAAGCTCAGGCATCCATCAGGCAGAAAGAGATTCAAAAGAGTACCATTCAGTGTGTCAATGGGACACCCAAACCAGCCTCTTTAAGTTGTTTAAGAAATTTCTGCTAAAATCATATGTTTAACAGCAGTATTTGCATATGAGTGAAAGTGCCATTCCTGTTGCTTTATGATTTAACCTCAGAGGGTCTTCAAGCAGAATATGGGCTGGATTTCCTGTTACTGTAAGTTTGGGGAGATTTGTTGTCATCTGCACTTTGCTATTGTATATGTTAGCAACCTTCAAGTTCTCCTTCTCTGAACCACATCACCTGAAGGGTTGCCTTAAAGGCTGCTAGTCCCCAAAGCCCCAAAGACACCCACTTGCAGTGCAGTAGGGTGTGCCTTAGTCTTAGTTGGGTGCATTCATATCGAAATGTTAACTTGTAATGTGAACATAGGTTATTTAACACAGAAAAAGCCTGAACTAACATTTCCATCAAGGAAAAGGCAAAGGGCCCCTCCGTGGGCAGTCCCAACATCTGGGCAGCCCT